>JAULUE010000480.1:0-10131 GCA_036324585.1 Champsocephalus esox
ACCACCCACCCCCCCCCCACCACCCCCCCACCCCACACCCCCACCCCCCCCCACCCCCACCCCCACACCCCCCCCCCACCCCCACACACACACACCCCCCCCCCACCCCCCACCCCCACCACACACCCCACCACCCCCCCCACACCCCACCCCCCCCACCCACCCACACCCCCCCACCCACACCACCCCCACCCCCCACCCCCACCACACACCCCCCCCACCCCCCCCCACCCCCCACCACACCCACCCCCCACCCCCCCCCCACCCCCCCACACCCCCCCCCCACCACCCCCCCCCCACCCACCCCCCACCCCACCCCCACCCCACCCCACACCCACCCCCCCCACCCCCCACCACCCCCCACCCACCCCCCCACCACCCCCCACCCCCCACCCCCCCCCACCCCCCCCCACCCCCCCCACCCACCCCCACCCACCCCACCCCACCCCCCCCCCACACCCCCCACCCACACCACCCCCACCCCCACCACCCCCCCCACCCACCCCACCCCCACCCCCACACCCCCCCCCCACACCACCCACCCCACCCCCCCACCCCCCCAACCCCACACCCCCCCCACCCACCCACACCCCCCCACCCACCCCACCCCACCCCCCACCCCCACACCACCCCCCCCCACCCCCCCACACCACCCCCCCACCCACCCCCCCACCACACCCCACACACACCCACCCCCCCACCCCCCCACCCCACCACCCCCCACCCACCCCACACCACCCCCACCCCACCCCACCCCCACCCCACCCCCCCACCCCCCACCCCCCACCCCACCCCCCCCACCCACCCCCCACCCCCCCACCCCACACCCACCCCCCCCCACACCACCCCACCACCCCCCCCACCCCCACACCCACCACCCCCCACCCCCCCACCACCCACACCCCCCACCCCCACACCCCCCCACCCCCCACCCCCACCCCCCACACCCCCCACCCCCCCACCCCCCACCACACCCCACCACCCCCCCCACCCCCCCACCCACCCCCACCCCCCCCACACACACCCCCCCACCACCCCCCCCCACCCCCACCCCCCCCACCACCCACCCCCCCACCACCCCACCCCCCCACCCACCCCCCACCCACCCCACCACACCCCCACCCCACCCCCCACCCCCCCACCCCACCACCCCCCCACCCCACCCCCACCCCCCCCACCCACCCCCCCCCCACCCCCCCCCACCCACCCCCCCCACCCCACCCCCACACCCACCCACCCCACCCCCCCACCCCACCCCACCCCCCCACCCCCCACCCACACCCACCACACACACCCACCCCCCACCACCCCCACCCCCCCACCCACCCCCCCACCCCACCCCCACCCCCCCCCCACACCCCACCCCCCACCCCCCCCACCCCCCCACCCCCCCCCACCCCCCACCACCACACCCCCCACCACCCACCCCCCCACACCCCCCACCCCCCCACCCCACCCCCCCCCCACCCACCCCCCACACCCCACACCCACCCCCCCCACCCCCCCACACCACCCCCCCACCCCCACCCCCACCCACCCCCCACCCACCCCCCCACCCACCCCACCCCCCCACCCCCACCCACCCACCCCACCCCCCCACCCCCCCACACACACCACACCCCCACCCCCCCACCCCCCCACCCCACCCCCCCCCCACCCCCACCCCCACCCCCACCACCCCACCCCCACCACCCCCCACCCCCCCACCCCCACCCCCCCACCCCCCCCACCCCACCCCCCACCCCCCCCCCACACCCCCCACCACACCCACCCCCCCCCACCCCCACCCCCCCCACACCCACCCCACCCAACCCCCCCACCCACCCCCCCCACCCCCCCACCCCCACACCCCCACAACCCCACCCCCACCCCCCCCCCACCCCCACCCCCACCCCCCACACCCCCCACCCCACCCCCCCACCCCCCACCACACACACCCACCCCACCCCCACCCCCCCACCCCCCCACCCCCCACCCCCCCCACACCCCGTCCCCCACCCCACCACCCCCCCACACCACCCCCACCCCACCCCCCACACCCCCCCCACCCCCACCCCCCCCCCACCCCCTCACACACCCCCCCCCCACCACCCCCCCCACCCCCCACCCCCCCCCCACCCACCCACACCACACCACCCCCACACCCCCACCCCCCACACCCCCCCCCCACCCACCCCACCCCCACCACCCCCCACCCCCACCCCCCACCACCCCCACACCCCCACCCCACCACCCCCACCACCCCCCCCACCCCCCACCCCCCCCCACCCACCCACCACCCCCCCCCACACCCCCCCCCCACCACCCCCCCACCCACCCACCCCCCCACCACCCCCACCCCCCCCACCCACCCCACACACACCCCCCCCACACCCCCCCCACCACCCACCCACACCCCCACCCCCCCCCACCACCCCCACCACACCACCCCCCCCCACACCCCCCCCCCACCCCCCCTCCCACCCCCACCCCACCCCCCCCCACCCCCCACCCCACCCCCCACCCCACACACCCCACCCCACACACCCCCACACCCCCCCACCCCCCCCACCCCCCCACCCCCCCACCCCACACCCCCCACCACCCCCCCCCACCCCCCACCCCCACCCCCCACCCCCCCCCACCCCCCCACCCCCACCCCCCCCACACCCCCCACACCCCCCACCCCCCACCCACCCCCTCCCCCCCCCCACCCCCCCCACACCCACACACACCCCACCCCCCACCACCCCCCACCCCCCCCCACACCCACCCCCCCACACCACCCCCACACCCCCCCACCCACCCACCCCCACCCCCCCCCGCACACCCCCCCCCACCACACCCCCCACCCCCCCCCACCCCACCCACACCCCACACGCCCACCCCCCCCACCCCCCCCACCCCACCCACCCCCCCACCCCACCCTCACACACCCACCACCCCACCCCCCCCCCCACCCCCCACACCCCCACCCCACACCCACACCCCACCCTCCCACCCCCCCCCACCCCCCCCGCCCCCACCCCCCCCCCTCCCCACACCACCCCCCCCCACCCCCCCCACCCACACCCACCCCCCACCACCACCCCCCACCCCACCCCCCCTCCCCACCCCACCCCCCCCCACCCCACCACCACCCACACCCCCCACCCGCACACCCCCACCCCCCCACCCCCCACCCCCACCCCCACCCCCCCCACACACACACCCCCCCGCCCCCCACACCCCCACCCCCCCCCACCCCCCCCCACCCCCCCCACACCCCCCACCCACCCCCACCCCCCACACCACCCACCCACACCACCCCCACACACACACCCACCCCCCCCACCCCCCCACCCACCCCCCACCCCCCCCACCCCACCACCCCCCCACCCACCCCCACCCCCACCCTCCACCCCCCACCCCCCCCACCCCACACCCCCCACACCCACCCCCCCCCACACACCCCACCCCCCCCACACCCCCCACCACCACACCCACCCCCCCCACCCTCCCCCCCACCCCACCCCCCCACACACCCCCCCCCACCCCTCACCCCCCACACCACACCACACCCCCCCACCCACCCACCCCACCCCCCACCCCCCCCACCCCCCCACACACCCCCCCCACCCCCCCACCCCACACCCCCCACCCCCCCACCCACACCCCCCCCACCCCCCCCACGCACCACCCCACCACCCCCCCACCCCCCACCCCCCCCCACCCCCACCCCCCCCCACACACACACACCCCCCCCACACACACACACACACCCCCACCCCCCACCCCACACCCCCCACCCCCCCCACCCCCCACCCCCACACCCCCCCCACCCCCCACCCACACCCCCACCCCCACCACACACACCCACACCCCCCACCCCACCACCCCACCACCCCCCCCACCCCCCACACCCCCCCCCACACCCCCCACACCCACCCCCCCCACCCCCCCCACCCCCCACCCCCCCACCCACACCCACCCCCCCCCACCCCCACCCCCCCACCCCCCCCCACCCCACACACCACCCCCCCCCCACCACCCCCCACCCCCCCCCCACCCCCCCACCCCCACACCCCCCCCACCCCCCACACCACCCCCCCCCACCCCCCCACCCACCCCCCCACACCACCCCCCCACCCACCCCCACCCCCACCCCCCACCACCCCACCCCCCCCACCCCCCCACCCCCCCCACCCCCCCCCACCCACCCCACCCCCACACCCCACCCACCCCACCCCACCCCCCACCCCCCCCACCCCACCACACCCCCCACCCCCCCACCCCACCCCCCCACCCCCCCACACACACACACCCCCCCACCCACCCCCCACCCCCACCCACCCCCCCACACCTCCCCCCACCCCCCACCCACCCCCCACCCACCCCCCACACACCCACCCCCACCCCACCCCCCCACCACCCCCACACCCCACCCACCACCCCCCCACCCACCCCCCACCCCACACCCACCCCCCCACCCCCCACCCCCCCCCACCCCACCCCACACCACCCACCCCCACCCCCACCCCCACCCACCCCCCCCCCACCCCCCCCCCACCCACCCCCCACCCCCACCCCTCCCACCCCCCCACCCCCACCCCCCACCCCCCACACACACCCCCACCCACCCCCCCCCCACCACACACCCACCCCCCACCCCCCCCACCCCCCCCACCCCCACACACCCCCCCCCCACCCCCCCACCCATCCACCCACCCCCCCACCCCACCCCACACCCCCACACCCCCCCCCACACCCACCCCCCCCCACCCCCCCACCCACCCCCCCCACCCCCCCACCCCACCCCCCCCCACCCCCACCCCCACCCCCCCACCCCCCACCCCACCACCCACCCCACCCCCCCCCCACCCCACTCACCCCCCCACCCACCCCCCCCCACCACACCCCCCACCCACAACCCCCCACCACCCCCCACACCCCACCCCCCCACCCCCCACCACCCCCACCCCACCACCCCACCCCCACCCCCCACCCCCCCACAACACCCCCCCCACCCACCCCCCACCCCCCCCACACCACCCCCCCACCCACACCCCCACCACCCCCCACCCCCCACCCCACACCCCCCCACCCCCCCCACCCCCACCCCACCCCCCACACCCCCCCCCCGCCCACCCCCACACCCCCACCACCCCCAACCCCACACCACCCACCCCCCCCACCACCCACACCCCACCCCCCCCACCCTCACCCCACCCCCAACCCACCCCCCCACCCCCCCACACCCCCCCACCACACCCCCCCCACACCACCCCCACCCCCACCCCCACCCACCCCACCCCCCCCACACCACACCACCCCACCCCCCCCACCCCCACCACCCCCCCCACCACCCCCCCCCACCCCCCCCCACCACCACACCCTCCCCCCACCCACCACACCCCCCCACCCCCCACACCCACCCCCCACCCCCCCACCCCCCCACACCCCCCCCACACACACCCCACCCCCCCACCCACCACCCCCACACCCCCCACACCACCCACCCACCACACCCCCCCACCCACCCCCCCCACCCCCACACCCCACACCACACCACCCCCCCACCCACCCCACCCCCACACCCCCCACCCCCCCACCCCCCCCACCCCCCACCCCCACCCCACCCCCCCACCCCCACACCCCCCCCCACCCCCCCCACACACCCCCCCCCACCCCACCACCCCCACCCCCCCACCCCACACCCCACCCCCCACCCCCCACACACACACCCACCCACCCCACCCACCCCCCACCCCCCCACCCCCCCACCCCCCCACCCCCCCACACCACCCACCCCCACACTCCCCCACACCCCACACCCCCACACCCCCCCCACCACCCCACCCCCCCCCCACCACCCCCCACACCCCCCCACACCCACACCACACCCCCCACACCACCCCCCCACCCCCCCCACACACCCCCACCCCCCCCACCCCCCACACCACCCCACCCCCCCCACACCCCCCCACCCACACCCCCCCCCCACCCCCACCCCCCCACACCCCCCACCCCCCCACCCACCCCACCCCCACCCCCACCCACCCCCCCACCCCCCCCACCCACCCCCCCCACCCCCCCCACCCCACACCCCCCACCCCCCACCCCCCCACCACCACCCCCCCACCCACCCACCCCCCCCCACCCACCCCCCCACACACACCCACCCACCCCCCACACCCACCCCCACCCCCCCCCACACCCACCCCCACCACCCCAACCCCCACCCACCCACCCCCCCACCCACACCACCCCCCCACACCCCACCACCCCCCCACCCACACCCCCACCCCAACCACCCCCCCCCACCCACCACCCCCACACCAACCCCACCCCCACCCCCCCCACACCCCCACCCCCACCCCCACCACCCACCCCCCCACCCCCCCCCACACCCCCACCCCCCCCACCCCCCCCACCACCCCCCCACCCCACCCCCCCCACCCCCCCCACCCCACACCACACACACCCCACCCCCCACACCCCCCCCACCCCCACCCCCCCACCCCCACCCCCCCCACCCCCACCCCACCCACCCCCCCCCACACACCCCACCCACCCCCCCCCACCCCACCCCCCCCACACCCCACCCCCCCCACCCCCCACCCCCCCCCACACCCCCCCCACCCACCCCCCCACCCCCCCCCCACCCCCCCCACCCCCACCCCCACCCCCCCCACCCCCCCACCCCCCACCACCCCCCCACACCCCACCCCCACCACCCCCCCACCCCCCCCACCCCCACACCCCCCACCACCCCCCACACCCCCCCCCACCACCCCACCCCCCCCCCACCCCACCCCCCACCCCCCCACCCCCCCACCCCCACCCCCCCCACCACCCCCCCCCCACCCCCCCCCACCCCCACCCCCCCCCCACCCCCCCCCCACCCCCACCCCCCACCCCACACCCCCCACCCCACCCCCCCCCCACCACCCCCCCACACCCACCCCCCACCCCCACACCCCCCCCACACCCACACCCCCCACCCCCCCACCCCCCCCCACCCCACCCCCCCACCCCCACCCCCCACACCACCCCCACCACCCCCACCCCCCACCCCCCCACCCCACCCCCCCCCCACCCCCCCACCCCCCCCCACCCCCACCCACCCCCCCCACCACCCACCCCCACCCCCCCCCCACCCCCCACCCCACACCCCCCCCACACCCCCACCCACCCCCACCCCCCCCCCACCCCCACCCCCACACCCCCCCCACCCCCACCCCCCCACCACCACCCACCCACCACCCCCCCACCACCACACCCCACCCCCACCCCCCCCCACACCCCACCCCACCCCCCCCACCACACCCCCACCCCCCACCCCCCCCAACCCACACCCCCCCCCACCCCCCCACCCCACACCACCCCCCCACCACCACCCCCCACCCCCCCCCACCCCCCCACCCCCCACCACCCCCACACCCCCCACACCCCCCACACACACCCCCCCACCCCCCCCACCCCCCCACACCCCACCCCACCCCCCCCCACCCACCCACACCCCCACCCCCCACCCCCACCCCCACCCACCCCACCCCCCCCCACCCCCCACACCCCACACCCACCCCCACCCCACCCACCCCCACCACCCCCCCACCCCACCCCACCCCCCCCCCACCCCACCCCCCCACCCCCCACCCCCCCCACCCCCCACCCCCCCCCCACCCACCCCCCCACCCCCCCACACCCCCCCCACCCCACCCCACCCACACACACCCACCCACCCCCACCCCCCCCCCACCACCACACACCCCCCACACCCCCACCCCCCACCACACCCCACCCCCCCCCACCCCCACCCCCCCCCACACCACCCCCCCCCACCCCCCACACACCCACCCCACCCCACCCCCCCCCACCCCCACCCCCCACCCCCCCCACCCCTCCCCCACCCCCCCCACCCCACCCCACCCCACCACCCCCACCCACCCACACCCCACCCCCACCACCCCCCCACCCCCCCACCCACCCCCCACCCCACACCCCACACCCCACCACCCCCCCACCCCCACCCCCCCACCCCACACACACACCACCCCACCCCCCCCCACCCACCCCACACCCCCCCACCCACCCCACCACACCCACCACCCCCCCACCCCACCACCCCCCCCCACACCACTCACCTCCCCCACCCCCCCACCCCCCACCCCACCCCACACCCACCCCCCCCACCCCCCCACCCACCCCACCCCCCCCACCCCCACCACACCCCCCCCACCCCCCCCACCCCCCACACCCCCACCCCAACACCCACCCCACCCCCCCCCCACCACCCCCCCCACCCCCCACCCCCCCACCCCCCACCCCACACCCCCCCACCCCCTCCCACCCCCCACCCCACCCCCCACCCCCCCCACCCCCCACCCCCCCCCCACCACACACACCCACCACCCACCCCACCCCCCCCCACCCCACCCACACCCACCCCCACCCCCCCCCCACCACCCCCCACCCCCCACCCCCCCACACCCCACCCCCCCACACACCACCACCCCCACACCCCCCCCCACCACCCCCACCACCCCCCCCCTCCCACCCCCCACCCCACACACCCACCCCCCCCACCCACCCACCCCCACACCCCACCCCCCCACCCCCCCACCCCCACCACCCCCCCACCACCCCACCACACCCCCCACCCACACCCCACCCCACACCCCCACCCACACACACACCACCCCCACCCACCCCCCCCCCACCCCCACCCCCACCCCACACACCCCACCTCCACCCACACCCCCCCCACACCACCCCCCCCACAACCCACCCCCCCACCCCCACCCCCCCACACCCCACCCCCCCACCACACCCCCACCCCCCCCACCCCACCCCCCACCCCCCCCCCACACCACACCCCCCACCCCCACACCCCCCCCCACCCCCACACCCCCCCCACCACACCCCCACACCCCCCCCACACCACACACCTCACACCACCCCACCCCCCACCCACCCCCACCCCCACCACCCCCCCACCACCCCCCCCACCCCACCCCACCCCCCCACACCCCCCACCCACCCCACCCCACCCACCCACAACCCCCCACCCCCCACCCACACCCCCACCCACCCCCACCACCCCCCCCACCCCCCCACCCCCACCACCCCCCACCACCCACCCCACCCCCACCCACCCCACACACACCCACACCCCACCCCACCCACCCCTCCCCACCCCACCCCACCCCCCACACACCCCCACACCCCCCCACCCACCCACCCCACCCCCACCCCCCCACCCCCCCCCACACACCCACCCCCCACCCCACACCACCCCCCACACACCCACCACACCCCCCACCACCCCACACCCCACCACCACCCCACCCCCACCCCCCCCCCCACACCCACCCCCCCCACCCCACCCCCCCCCACACCCCCCACACCCCACACCCCCCACCCCCCACCCCCCACCCCACCCCCACACCCCCTCCCCACCCCCACCCCCCCCACACACACACCCACCCCCCACACCCCCCCCACCCCCACAACCCCCACCCCCCCCACCCCCACCCACCCCACACACCCCCCCACCACCCCCCCCCACACCACCCCCCACCCCACCACCCCCACACAGCCCCACACCCCCCACCCCCCCCACACGCATCCCCCACCCCCCCACCCCACCCCGCACCCCCACACCCCCACCACCCCCACCCCCACCCCCACCCCACCCCACACCCCCACACCACACCACACCCACCCCCCCCACCACCCCACCCACCCCCCCACACCCACCACCCACACACCCACACCCCCCACCCCCCACCCCCACACACCACCCCCACCCCCCCCACACCACACACACACCCCCCCCCACCCACCCCACCACCCCCACACCCCACCCCACACCCCCACCCCCCCCACCCCCTCACACCCCCACCCCCACCCCACCCCACCCCCCCCACCCCCCCACCCCCCACCCCACACCCCACCCACCCCACCACCCACCACACCACCCCACCCCCACCCACCCCCCACACACACCCCACCCACCCACACCCCCCCCACCCACACCCCCACCACCCCCCCCCACCCCCACCCCCCCACCCCACCACCCCACCCCCCCACCCCACCCCCCCACACCACCCCCCCCACCCCCACCACACCCACCCCCCCACCCCCCACACACCCCCACCCCACCCCCCC
>JAULUE010000481.1:0-10062 GCA_036324585.1 Champsocephalus esox
TTGCACCTCACCTCTAGAGGAGAGTCAGGTTCATCCAGGATGCTCTTTTCACTCTGTATCCGCTGCATCGTCCCTGTAGAACTGGGGTCCATTATCAGCACGTTCTGACTACCGGCTCCGCCGAACTTACAGTCACTCTTTCTGGAGTCAGTCGTCCTGCACACCTCGTAGTTGTACACGTGTTGGAGAGTCCCTGTCCCCAAAGTGTCTGAGTAACGTGGAGGATAATAAGGAATCACAGGGAGATTGGAGTGACACATGATGCGAGACTGTCTCCACCTGTAGATCTTCACTGATATAATAACCACTAAACACGTGATGAAGAGGAAGGACACTACAGCCAGAGCCAGCACTAAGTAAAAAGTCAGGTTGTCATTGTACTCCTTGTCCTGTGTAAAGTCAGTGAACTCAGACAGCACTTCCGGGAAGCTGTCAGCCACCACCACGTTAACAATGACTGCAGCTGAACGAGAGGGCTGCCCGTTGTCCTCCACTATAACAGACAGTCTTTGTTTCACAGCATCTTTATCAGTCACCTGGCGGATAGTCCTTATTTCTCCATTCTGTAAGCCCACTTCAAACAGCGCCCTGTCTGTGGCTTTCTGCAGTTTATAGGAGAGCCAGGCATTCTGTCCAGAGTCCACATCAACAGCCACCACTTTAGTGACCAGATAGCCCACATCTGCTGAACGAGGCACCATCTCAGCCACCAGAGAGCCACCAGTCTGGACTGGGTACAGGACCTGAGGAGGGTTGTCGTTCTGGTCCTGGATCAGTATTTTAACTGTGGCCACTGAACTCAGAGGAGGGGATCCAGCATCGCGAGCAGTTACGTTAAATTCAAACCACTTGATCTGCTCATAATCAAAAGACCTCACTGCATGAATGACACCATTTTCTGAATTGACTGACACTAAGGAAGTCACAGCCGCCCCATTAATCTCTTTCTCCTCCAGAAAGTAAGAAACTCGAGCGTTTTGACCCCAGTCTGAATCACTAGCACTCAGAGTGAACACAGAAAACCCTGGAGAGTTATTCTCTGGTATAGTCTTACTATATTCTGATTGGTCAAATCTGGGCGGGACTGTCATTCACGTCAGAAATCTTTACATTTATGTTTTTACTGCTGGTCAGAGGCGGGGAGCCTTGGTCAGAGACGGTGATGGTGATATTGTACTCAGGAATACTTTCTCTGTCTAAGTAGTCTTCAGTTACTATAGTATAATATCCTGTTAATGAGGACTCCATTTTGAAAGGTATGTCAGAGTTGATGGAGCATTTTACAACACCGTTTACCATCAGAGTCTTCATCATCAACATTCAGAACAGCTATAGTTGTACCTGGAGGAGAATCCTCAGATATAGAGTTCGAAAATGACATCAGCTGAATTGTAGGGATGTTGTCATTCTCGTCAATTATTTGAATAATAACTTACACGTATCTGAATACCCCCCATGATCACTAGCCTGTATCGTTTTAATTGAAAGGTCTTAGATTCTTCAAAATCCAGATTACCTGCAACTTTAATTTCTCCAGTTTTGACGTTTACTTCAAACATATGTTTCGCCTCTCTGGCGAACATGTAGCTATGGAATAAGTATACTTCGCCATTGACTCCTTTATCTGCATCAGTTGCACTCACAGAGGTAACCACTGTTCCTGTAGGAGTGTTTTCCTTGACTTCTGCTTTATAAACAGGCTGGCTGCACACTGGCGCATTATCGTTAGCATCCAGCACAGTGATGTGAATGCGCACTGTCCCTGATCTGTGCGGCTCCCCTCCATCTGAAGCGATCAGCACGAGATCGTGAGTCTCCTCTTTCTCCCGGTCTAACGGGGTTTTTAAAACCATTTCGACTCACATTTTCCCCATCAGGCTGGCTCTGCACTTCCAGTTTGAAATGATCTGAGATTTAAGCATGTACTTTTTGAATATCATTTATTCCCACATCCGGGATCATCAGCGCTCTCAAATGAAAAGCGAGTCCCCTGATGTAACGCTTTCCACGATATTTAAATGTATTTCATCCTTAGGATAAACGACGGGCTGTTATCATTTATGTCTATCACCTCCACTGTTACACGGTAAAGCTGGATTGGGTTTTCTAAAATGAGCTCGAAACTGAAGCTACAGGGCGTCGTCTTTCCACACAGCTCTTCTCGGTCGATCCGCTCTTTAATAACAAGCGTGCCTTTATCTCGGTTTAAATCAACGTACTGTCGGCTTCCTTTGGTAATAATGCGAGCTTTACCTGATATGAGCCTCGTCACATCCAAACCTAAATCTCTAGCGATGTTTCCAACAAAAGAGCCTTCTGCCTGCTCCTCCGGTACGGAGTACCGAGCCTGTCCAGCTACTGAGCTCAGCTCGAAAAGACAAAGAGTCACAAACAGTGCTTGCCATCGGCCTCTGCGCGCGGGTATCCACAAACAAGCCATCATAAATCCAGACGTCCAGACGCCGAAATCCCTTTCAATGAAAAACTGATGTAAATAAATCCATAAATTGAAAAACGATGTTTTCAGCAGGAAATGCTCACGACAAATGCTGCTCTTTAAATCCTCACAGGACACACCGTCTTCTCTCTAAGCTGTAAAACACTGAAGGGAAATAAAGGGGTGGACCACTGCACTGCTTATTTGGACAGTAAGTCAGTGATGAATCAACAGCGGCGCTCAGAGCCCGTCCACGGTAATGTGTATGGTATGAACACTATTCAAACAGCTTATGGGCTTCGTTATATTCTAGTTTTAAGCATTAATTGGATTCTCTCATGAAATAGGTGTGGGAATTTGACGTCTTTGTCACCTGACGGTGTCACCTGATGCGGTCACATGACCGGTGACCGGGTAAACAGGAAGCCATACAAAGTTTGCAGTCAGATCAAGAAAGTCTCTCTTTGCTGCACGGTCACTGGTCTTCTCCCTCTCACAAAGATAGGAATAACAGTTTTAAGGTGGTTTTATGGTCTTTTAAATTAACTTATGCAAGTGGCTAATTTAGTTTAGGTTTTATTTGGGAGAGTGCAAGACGAGATTTTACCGTTGACGGAGGGAAACTCTCCCGACAGGCACGAGACTGGCTCTGTTACGAGCAATTTGCTTTTAAACGGCGTTTTAAACAGACTTTTTAATTGTGTTTTAAGCAACCTATGTGTTTTACAGAGTTTAATGCACACAACCGGCCCAGCAACACGTGATAAGTGACCATTTCCCCGGGAGGATTGAGCTGAGTTGGAAAATAACTCTGAAAATGCCTTGTTTTTAACTCTTTCATTTTATATTGAGTTGGTGAATGAGGCTGGAACTACATGTTATGTTGTTTCCTTTTAAAAAGGACCAGGCCAGCCACTGCCCTATAGTGTTTTTTGTATTTTCTTGTTCATTTTCTTGTTTGTGGCTTAGGTCTCTGCGGCGTAGGCCTGGGCCCGGGTGGAACGCTGCCTGCCTTCAGTGTGGGACTGCACGGTGTGACACTTTCTTTTCTGTTTGCTAAATATCTCACTGTTATTATTTTATAGAGATTGTGGTTTGAATATTGCATGCTTTCGTTGTTTTGGTGTGTGGCTTTTCTTGTTTTTGTCCCTCACGATTAGCAGGCACTGCAACGCAGCGGGCCTGCCCAACTGAGGAGGGTAACTTATACGTGTTGAATTATAGTTGCCTTGTTAACACTTTACATTAATTGACATGTTAAACAATTTCCAATACTTGTTAAATAAAGCTGCATTATATTTTTGGAATTCATGCCTCTGTCGTAATTGAACCTATTAAGGGAAGCTTACAAATCGGTCCACGACATACACTTACATTTAGGGTCCACGGGTTCTTCCTGCCCCTTAGCAGGAGGTGGCGTTGTCAGTAGCTTTACATATATGGTAACCTCAGGCACGGTTACCACATAGGTGTAAATACATATTACGATTGTACACTGAGCAATGTTCACACAAGTAATTCCGGTTTATGATGATACTGACATCACTGGAGTTCTAATGTAAGTATTACCGTTAAGATCATAACTGGGGCAATATGGTGAAAAATCAGTGATTAGGCCTACCTATGGAACAGAATACAGAATAAAAAAGGTTAATCTCAATATGTAGAAATGCCTGTCGCAAACAAGACAAGACTGTGGTTAATTGTATGTCGATTTCCCTTATTGGGTCGATATCGTGTTTGACAATTTAACACAAACAAAAATATGGCGTTGTTTAGGAATTTATTTCACAACGAATCCATCGAAGGTTTTAGGGCCATGGCCAGTGACACCAAGACGCTACTAGCAGCTGTGTGTGTGCAATTTCCCCCAACTACTGATGTAAAAAGAAAAAGAGAAAGGCAACGAAAAAAAAAGGATGTACCATTAAATATTATACTCACCAAAGTTGACATTTGAGATTGGTTGCTTGACAGCTGCTGGTCCAACTGCGGAGTATCAGTCCCAGCTCCATCCACACTGACTAAACTTTGACTCATCGGTTGCATATATTTCATGTCACTCTTTCTGGAGTCAGTCGTCCTGCACACCTCGTAGTTGTACACGTGTTGGAGAGTCCCTGTCCCCAAAGTGTCTGAGTAACGTGGAGGATAATAAGGAATCACAGGGAGATTGGAGTGAAACACTGATGCGAGACTGTCTCCACCTGTAGATCTTCACTGATATAATAACCACTAAACACGTGATGAAGAGGAAGGACACTACAGCCAGAGCCAGCACTAAGTAAAAAGTCAGGTTGTCATTGTACTCCTTGTCCTGTGTAAAGGTCAGTGAACTCAGACAGCACTTCCGGGAAGCTGTCAGCCACCACCACGTTAACAATGACTGCAGCTGAACGAGAGGGCTGCCCGTTGTCCTCCACTATAACAGACAGTCTTTGTTTCACAGCATCTTTATCAGTCACCTGGCGGATAGTCCTTATTTCTCCATTCTGTAAGCCCACTTCAAACAGCGCCCTGTCTGTGGCTTTCTGCAGTTTATAGGAGAGCCAGGCATTCTGTCCAGAGTCCACATCAACAGCCACCACTTTAGTGACCAGATAGCCCACATCTGCTGAACGAGGCACCATCTCAGCCACCAGAGAGCCACCAGTCTGGACTGGGTACAGGACCTGAGGAGGGTTGTCGTTCTGGTCCTGGATCAGTATTTTAACTGTGGCCACTGAACTCAGAGGAGGGGATCCAGCATCGCGAGCAGTGACGTTAAATTCAAACCACTTGATCTGCTCATAATCAAAAGACCTCACTGCATGAATGACACCATTTTCTGAATTGACTGACACTAAGGAAGTCACAGCCGCCCCATTAATCTCTTTCTCCTCCAGAAAGTAAGAAACTCGAGCGTTTTGACCCCAATCTGAATCACTAGCACTCAGAGTGAACACAGAAAACCCTGGAGAGTTATTCTCCGGTATATTCTTACTATATTCTGATTGGTCAAATCTGGGCGGGCTGTCATTCACGTCAGAAATCTTTACATTTATGTTTTTACTGCTGGTCAGAGGCGGGGAGCCTTGGTCAGAGACGGTGATGGTGATATTGTACTCAGGAATACTTTCTCTGTCTAAGTAATCTTCAGTTACTATAGTATAATATCCTGTTAATGAGGACTCCATTTTGAAAGGTATGTCAGAGTTGATGGAGCATTTTACAACACCGTTACCATCAGAGTCTTCATCATCAACATTAATAACAGCTATAGTTGTACCTGGAGGAGAATCCTCAGATATAGAGTTCGAAAATGACATCAGCTGAATTGTAGGGATGTTGTCATTCTCGTCAATTATTTGAACAATAACATTACAAGTATCTGAATGTCCACCATGATCACTAGCTTTAACGTTTAATTGAAAGGTCTTAGATTTTTCAAAATCAAGATTACCTGCAACTTTAATTTCTCCAGTTTTAACATTTACTTCAAAAAGCTGCTTCACCTCTCTGGCAACATTAGCTATGGAATAAGATACTTCACCATACACTCCTTTATCTGCATCAGTTGCACTCACAGAGGTAACCACTGTTCCTGTCGGAGAGTTTTCCTTGACTTCTGCTTTATAAACAGGCTGGCTGCACACTGGCGCATTATCGTTAGCATCCAGCACAGTGATGTGAATGCGCACTGTCCCTGATCTGTGCGGCTCCCCTCCATCTGAACAACACATCCTCACTCCCAGGTCGGCCTATGTTGACGTTATGTCAAGTCCCCTGCCGGCTTTTTCCAACGCAAGGGGGGGGGCCTTAGCGTCCATTTTCAACGCCAGGGGGGGGGCTTTAGCGTCCATTTTCAACGCAAGGGGGGGGGCCTTAGCGTCCATTTTCAACGCAAGGGGGGGGGCCCTTAGCGTCCATGTTCAGCTTTCCGGGATGTCCATGTGCTTCTATGGACGCTCATGTAAGCACGGCATTCGTTTGTGTCAACTGCCCTTAAAGGCAATGAAGACACTACACTACCCAGAATCCCCAGCTATCGTTTGGCCTACACCATGTGCTCTGTTTGACGTCACGTGATTTCTCCCTGCAGAAAAAGAAAACATGGCCGAACTTCGTTTTATTCTGGGTGTAAAATGCCTATTTTAAAGTTAGTTTGGCCATTAAAATGCGTTTTGATGTCATTTGATGCGAGAAATATGAGTTGTTATTTCAGATGATGTGTGCAGTGGATGTACATGATCTTTAGTTTGCTAGTTATTACGAAGATTACTTCAGGAAATTGCGTCCAACGTTTTCATTGTTACCAAGGTGGTTGCTAGGGACGCTGCTATCGATATTATTTCTGTTATGTTGTTCAACTGTTTAATGGTGTTATCTGTGTTGCTACCTCCTTCCCCGTCAATGTATAGTGTTGGTCCACAGCGCAAACATATTAGTTTAACAAAATCCACATCTAAAGATACGTTATTTTCCCCTGTGCAATTCCAGTCTCACATCTCACAGCACATCGTCATTAACAAATACCGGAAACAGACCGAAAATATTTTTATAAAAAATAAAATAATACCTTATTCCGAGTGTGCTTGCTTTTCTCTTTGAAAGTCATCACATAACGGCATTGTAATACACGGTTCGGCTGCATTACATATTACATATCTGCCGTAGTTCTGTATTTATAGAGCCCTGATGAGAAGACAAAGATGAGGAACTGGAAACGTGACGTGGATCATAAATATATCAGCCATTAAACAACATCTTACATTTCTTTTCACACATTACGTCTCCTTGCAGTATCAACACTAATTCGGCTCACTTTTATATTTGATCCAATTGGTAGATAGGCTGTACACCATAAAGGTGCACACCTGATATAAAGAGACACCTGGTGGTTAAAGCACGTTATTGAATTTCATTATTTTTATTATTAGATATTAATAGGATCCCTATAAAGTATATTCATTACTCGTTATTATCTCCTAATAGTTAATTAAAGACTGTATGTTATGACTATTTTGCACATCCCGTTCAAGATTTCAAGATGTTCTAAGGTTTATTGACATATCATACAGGCCTACACAACTGTGGTGTAGTTCTGCACTGAATGAAAAACTTGGGTCGCAGGTTCCTCAACAGTGCATTACAAGACATCTATCAATATGTGTGCATACCTCCAGCAATGTTAACTATGTTGTATGTATACTATGATGTAACGCAAATGTTCCAACTTGGGATCAATAAAGTATATCTTATCTTAAGCTGATCGATGGCTACTGCCATATTTGCAAAATGTGCCTCTGAACCTTGACAAGTGCATGTTTCAGGCTTATCAATTAATGTAATGTAATGTTATCAATTAACAACAGGAGGGGTCACAAACATAAGTCCAGCTGTTAAATAAAGCTCTTCTGACCTTAGCTGGCATGTGTGTATATATATTAATGCTGCCCATTATGGGCACAAGCAATTTTCACCCATTTATTAATTATATGTTTTAAATGTGAGTGTTTCCTGTCCCCTAAACCTCCAGGGATGTAAACAGTTTAATACTGGCAACTTCTTATTATGGGAAATACGAACACGTCTTTTAAAACTACAACTCCCAGTAGAGACGTGCCATAGAGAACATGTTGCGAAACAGAATAGCCAGCATGTGTAGTTCTGGGGACGGGGTGGGGGAGGGGGGGGGACGCGGTGGACCCGTTCAAATCCAGTTTTGAACAGTCTGCCGTGGTTCCATCCCATTTCAAGTGCTGTTCGAGGCTCGGTAACCCTCGGAGCACACTCTCCAATCACAGAGCTTGAGGACGATCACGGGGTTTGCCAAACAGAGCACATGGTGTAGTCCAAACGATAGCTGGGGATTCTGGGTAGTGTAGTGTCTTCATTGCCTTTAAGGGCAGTTGACACAAACGAATGCCGTGCTTACATGAGCGTCCATAGAAGCACATGGACATCCCGGAAAGCTGAATATGGACGCTAAGGGCCCCCCCCCTTGCGTTGAAAATGGACGCTAAGGCCCCCCCCCTGGCGTTGAAAATGGACGCTAAGGCCCCCCCCCCTGGCGTTGAAAATGGACGCTAAGGCCCCCCCCCTTGCGTTGGAAAAAGCCGGCAGGGGACTTGACATAACGTCAACATAGGCCGACCTGGGAGTGAGGATGTGTTGATCTGAAGCAATCAGCACGAGATCGTGAGTCTCCTCTTTCTCCCGGTCCAACGGGGTTTGTAAAACAATTTCGACTAAATTTCCCCCATGAGACTGGCTTTGAACTTCCAATTTGAAATTATCTGAAGATTTAAGCATGTATTTTTGAATATCATTAATTCCCACATCCGGGTCATATGCACTCTCAAGTGAGAAGCGAGCCCCTGATGTAACACTTTCCACGATATTTAAATTGATTTCATCCTTAGGAAACGATGGACTGTTATCATTTATATCTATCACCTCCACTGTTACACGGTAAAGCTGGATTGGGTTTTCTAAAATGAGCTCGAAACTGAAGGTACAGGGCGTCGTCTTTCCACACAGCTCTTCTCGGTCGATCCGCTCTTTAATAACAAGGGTGCCTTTATCTCGGTTTAAATCAACGTACTGTCGGCTTCCTTTGGTAATAATACGAGCTTTACCTGATATGAGCCTCGCCACATCCAAACCTAAATCTCTAGCGATGTTTCCAACAAAAGAGCCTTCTGCCTGCTCCTCCGGTACGGAGTACCGAGCCTGTCCAGCTGCTGAGCTCAGCTCGAAAAGACAAAGAGTCACAAACAGTGCTTGCCATCGGCCTCTGCGCGCGGGTATCCACAAACAAGCCATCATAAATCCAGAGGTAAAGACGCCGAAATCCCTTTCAATGCAAAACTGATGTAAATAAATCCATGAATTGAATAGTAATTCTGTTTTCAGCAGAAGAAGTCCACGACAACAATGCTGCTCTTTAAATCCTCACAGGACACACCGTCTTCTCTCAATGAGCAACACACTGAATGGAGATAAAGGGGTGGACCACGGCACTGCTGATTTGGACAGTAAGTCAGTGACGTAACAACAGCGGCGCTCAGGGCCCGTCCACGGTAATGTTTGTGGTGGTTTAAATATAAGGAACACTTTAAATAGTATACAATAAGCGTTTGGATGCATCTCGATGTATAATGGTATATGCTTCTGACTTTAAACAAACAAATAAATAAATGAATAAATAACAACACCACTAATGAATATTTCAATACCCTGATAGGGAATGTCGTCTTATATTTGGCAATGCTGAGACACTTGCCCACTATTATAATTATAAATATCATAACCATTATTATTCTTATTATTATTATTATTATTCTTATTATTATTATTATTATTATTATTATTATTATTATTATTATTATTATTATTATTATTATTATTATTATTATTATTATTAATAAGGCAATTGATCATGTATAGGAGATGTCATTTCAAAGTAAAGGTTATGAAGAACGTTCAAGCTCAACGATACAGAAAGGTTTCTCACAGAAAGAGGAGCTGTCCACACTATGGTGCTGGCACGGAACGCTTGCACTTGTTTTCAGGTAAACTGTTTCCAAATACGTAAGGATAATCCAGAAAAATAATATTAAAAACGAAAAATACTTTGCAAA
>JAULUE010000482.1:0-10046 GCA_036324585.1 Champsocephalus esox
GTGGGGAGAGGCGGGGCTATTGCCTCATCATTATTGCTGTAGATGTTGCACAAACAACTGTAGCATGGTCAATAGCGTCCGGAGCACGATAGCAACTCTGCGATCCGCCATTGTTGTTGTTGTTGGTGGCGAAACACTTCAGCAATGGCGCGGGGTAAGCGGAGGTGAGCAGAAGGGGTGGGGAGAGGCGAGGCTATTGCGCAATCACTATCAGTGATCTGAAAATGTTCGGATAGGGCGTACACATGGAGCCATTTGACCCCCCAGAGAGTTGCGTATGCCTTTCTATCCACCTTGGGACCCGTTATCGTTTCCTCAGTCGTTTAGTGCCGTATTCGGTTGTCCTCGTGTGGCCGAACGGTCTATATGACACTAAACAGTAACGCAAACGACCGAATTCGTCCTCGTGTGGCCGCAGCCTCAGAAAACATGCACACTCAGAGAGCAGACAAACAGAGAGCAGACAACCATCAACGGTGCAGACATCTCTTTTCCTTTCTCTCTCAACACGTTCTCAAACGTTTTCACACCTTGTATGTTGGTTTAACACCGGCAATTTGCACTGCTTGCATTCCTCATTTTAACAACTTGGTTTAATTTCGTCTCTACTTCTGTTCTATTTATCACTTTCTTTTTATCCAGGCTCTCTTCTCCCCTCTTTCTCTTATATCCCTTCCTCCTTATAATGTCCTTGTGCCTTAAAGGTCCCCTATTATACTCTTTCATCAATACATTATAGTTCTCAGTTATATACAAAACATGTCTCTGCATGTTTGGCTCGAAATACCAAACAGATCACCCATTGTAGCATCCCATAATCTCCTCTGTTTCAGCCCTGTTTCAAAAGTGGTGATTCTGTGTCTGTTGCTTTAGATGACAATAAGGAGCCACTCCCCACGCCCTTCTGAGAGATATTTGGTTAAAAATAGGTATGCTGCGATCGCCAATCTTGGGGCCGATGGCCGGAATCAGTATCGGCCGATACCGATCGCCGATCCGATCGAGTGGGTGGGGGCTATGGGGATCTTCCATTTAAAGTGATGTTCAAAACTCAGTTAATGGGGCTCATTCACTGGCGCTTCCACAAACAACAACCAACATAACTAGAATTCAATTCCTGAAGAAATTGCTAGTGAGAATGCTTTATGCTGAAAAGCTGACGCTAAACTGCTATGCTGAAATGTAATGTGTAAGAACAAAGTGAAGAATTTAGATTGAAATGATACATGAACACTGGGGGCTTGAATGTGTGATAAGAGAAGAAATTAAAGTAAAAAGGCTTGGAAAAGCAACAGAATATTTGAACTGCAAACCTTTGAACTAACTCGATGGCGAATGATCTGTCGCCATGCCAACGGCATTTGATGACATCCCATAATACGCTTAGATGCATTGATGGCTGCATCGTTACCAAACCTGTGAAGTTTTGGGCCATTTGGAGTATTTTCACTGAAGTTATGAGAAAACCATGTTTCATGGTGAGCATTGTGTTGCCATGGCAACGGCATTTGAAGAAATCTCAAAACTGTCCCGTAGATGTCTTTACGGCTGGACTGTTAGCACATGTGAAGTTTGAGCACTTTTTGAACATTTTCATAGGGGTTATAGTGACATCGTCTTTTATGGCGAGGGATAAGTATCCATGGAAACGGCATATGATGACACCCCATAATTGACGTAGAGCTGTTGAGGGCTGGACCGTTAACCATTATCTGAAGTCTGGTGCTGTTTTGACCCTTTTCATAGGTGTTACGACAACATCGTGTTTTATGGCGAGGGATACGCATCCCTCACCATGCCTCGATGGAAACAGCATATGGTGAGATGTCAGATTTGACGTAGAGCTGTTGAGGCATGGACCGGTGATATACAAGCGAAGTTTGGGGGACGATCGTACCGTGTCCATTGGAGTTACAGCGACATCATGTTTTATGGCGAGGGATGCGTTTCCATGAAAACGGCATATGATGACACCCCATAATTGACGTAGAGCTGTTGAGGGCATGACCATTAACCATTATCTGAAATCTGCTGCTCTGAGCATGTCAGTTGGAGTTATGACATCATCGTGTTCCATGACACAGGTGTTTATATTTGAGCTGACGACGTGTCCAGAGATCAAAAGTTTCCATGGTGATGTGCAGTAATCAGTGAGAGGAGAGCACTTGCATTGTTCTGAATGAGAGATAAACCTATTACATGTGAACATTTAGTTGAAGAACCGTAACAGATATAGGTGACATTTCAAAGCGTGAAGCATGTCAAGGAACTTGAGCATCTGAAGTGTACTTTTTGTGTACTTTCGGGTTAATAATGTGGCCTTTTTGGCATATTAACTAAAAGGTGTGCGGCTGCTGTGGTGGGGAAAGATGAGGCTGAACTTACAATGGGGTTTAAATGGAGACATGTTGAAAGTCTTTGTCACTTCATGCCCTCAAGAGGCATTTTGTTTAATTACTTTGCTTAATTTATTTTTAAATGTTCAAGCTACGAGATGTGTTCCTACGTTTCTCATGAAAAATTATGTCTCAGGAATGTAGGGTTCGAGAATTATGGCAGGTTTAAAAGAAAACATGAAATGCAAAAAGTGTGACGTGTGTGTTTTGCTCCGCTCACCGTTCCGTCACAGCGGGTGGAGCTGCAGGATGTCTGCTTCACACATGTTGCATACCGCTATTTTATTGTAATTTTCGGACACCTTAAAATACTGTCAGACTGGTGAAGCCATTTTGGCGAGCTTGTTTTGCCGTGCACAGAGAAAAGTGTCATGTATTTTACGCCATGTGATTGGCTCTCACAATCGGCCTTTATAGAGAGTACCGATCGATCGGCAGAGAGTGAATATCAGCTGATATCGATCGGCGGCCGATCGATCGGAGCATCCCATAGTTAAAAAGAACACAATGGTGCTCTTGGAGGAGATTCAGGCGATAAGGTTGGTTATTGGCTAATGGTTAAACAACCCAAAAAAACATTATGACATCACTAAGTGGCCAAAATCTGATCAGCTCATTTTCAGACAGGTTTTTATATAAATGGATCAGGACAAAAAGAGAGAATCAAAGTGGATTTTGCATAAAAGGTGAACTTTAAAAACTCAATTTCAGGCAAAATGTTGTGGAGATGTGGATCTTTGTACGACAGAAAGTAGGGAGTTCCTAAAAGTAAATTCCTTATATGGTTTCAGGTTGTTCATTTTGATATTTCATAGGGAAGCAGGATGATTTGATATGAGGAAAGGATAGAACCAGTGGGCTGAGGGAAGCAGGTGGCTCGCCCTAAGACAGGACCGATTTTGCTGTCACCCGGTGTGACCCCTCCTCCCTCCCCCATCCACACCCACCCATCTCTGCTTGGCTTGGAGATTGGAGGTTATGTTCCCCACTGAGCCGGCAGTCACTTCTCTCTTATCAACAGAGCCCTAAAGACATTAGGTCAAAACATCCTTTAAGAATATTCCTTTGTTTGCTTGGGGTTTGCCATTATTTGAACTTTGTTCATCAGCTAGGTTGTGTTACAGTGGTGTGATTGTGGTCAATTCTAGCTTAGATAAAACAATCTTAAACTGTTTTTATAGCTGGGGGTTGGCAAGGCTAAGATATTTCTGTTATCATCTATTTTTGACATTTCACTGTATCTTTGTGACAGTTTAGCTTTGGAATAATGTGAAAACTTCACTTTTCTGCAACTCCGCAACTGTGAGGATATGTGAGACCAGCAGAGAAGCTCTCAGACATAAAAGCTATATAATGGCTTCTCGTAGTCATTTACACTGTTAGGCGCCAGTGAAAGTACAATGCACATCAACAGGCCGGATGTGGACATGTCTTCTTCTACTTGGACTGCGCACAATTTTCTTTCTTACCAAAATGTATAATCAAAAGAAGCTTCCCATTTCTGGACATAAACTAAATAGTTTATCCAGTGTATAATTGGTTATGCAAAAACTTCAATTTAATATATAACAATGAAATATTACCTTTGTCAACATATAAGGTAAGAAATAATGATGTTATGGAACTGTGCGTTTGAAAAGCGATATTCACCTGTAACTGAAAAAAAAGCTGCTAGATCTGTTTAAATTATCCAGAGATAATTGACCTTACCAAGTTAAACTGGTCACCAACAATAGTGACATGACATTTTGTATTGGTTTTTCAGTTGAATTATACTTAAAGTTCAGGGTAATCAACTGTTACAAACATACTGTTCACATTTTTTTTTCTCCAATAAATTGATGTTTTCAAAGTAAATGGATAATCGTTTTTAATAATCGAGATATAAATTATTGACCCAAATAATCGAGATTATGATTTTTGCCATAATCGAGCAGCCCTATGCTGTATGCTTTGTATTCTTCTGTGAAGCTGAACTTGACATTGTTTTCTTATTTGACCTCTCTTATTACTGAAGTGTTTTCCCTCATATTATTTTTCTATCTCAGCTATTATTGTTGGTTAGGTGGGCGGTGGTGGTGAAGTCGATAGGGACTTGGCTTGGGAACTGGAAGGTCACCAGTTCAAGTCCCGGCAAGACCAAGTGCTACCGAGGTGTCCCTGAGCAAGGCACCGTTCCCAACACTGCTCCCCGGGCGCCGTTCAAAATGGCAGCACACTGCTCCTAACACTAGGCTGGGTCAAATGCAGAGAAATAATTTCCCCACGAGGGATTAATAAAAGTCCATCTTACTATTTTCGAGGGTCAGGTTTTGAAGTTGGTTTCTTGATTTAAGTATCAAAAGCAGTGAACTCCAGTCATCTGTGTTTTCTGCAGCCTGAGGCTGCGGCCACACGAGGACGAATTTGGTCGTTTGCGTTACTGTTTAGTGTCATATAGACCGTTCGGCCACACGAGGACGACCGAATACGGCACTAAACGACTGAGGAAACGATAACGGGTCCCAAGGTGGATAGAAAAGCATACACAACTCTCTGGGGGGTCAAACGGCTCCGTGTGTACGCCCTATCCGAAAATGTTCAGATCACTGATAGTGATTGCGCAATAGCCCCACCTCTTCTGCTCACCTCCGCTTACCCCGCGCCATTGCTGAAGTGTTTCGCCACCAACAACCCCGCTCCCTGGGTCGTGGCGGAGGACTGGCTGTTATCCACCGAGCTGGCATCCTGGTTAAAGAACTCCCAGTACCTACTACCACCTCATTTGAGTGTGTTGTCTTCAAACTGGCCGGGTCTGCTCCGCTCCAGGTTGCCCTCATTTACCGCCCACCTAAAGCTTCCACTACCTTCCTGCCTGAGCTGTCTGAGCTACTCACCTCTCTCTGCTCTATGTCTCCATCAACTCTCCTGCTCGGTGATTTTAACATCCACGTGGACTCCAGTAACTGCACATTCGCCGCTGAATTCCTCTCACTTTTGGACTGTTTCAGCATCAAGCAACATGTCCAGGGCCCCACCCACATCAAAGGCCACACGCTGGATTTGGTGTGCTCTACCGGCTCTCCGCCCCCCGACCTACAGCGCCTCGACCTGGCTATATCTGACCATCACGCCATCCTCTTCACTGTTCCGGTCTCCCTGCCCAGGCAGCATCCCAAACGCACCATTACGTTTAGGAACATCAAGACTGTGAGTGCACCAGCCCTATCCGACCTGATAGCTACCCACATGGCCTCGGGTCCCTCCGACTCCACTGTGGATGGCCTGGTAGCCCACTACAACACTGCCCTATCCCTCAGTCTCAACGCTCTCGCCCCCATTAAAACACGGACTGTTTCCTTCACCCGCCCTGCCCCCTGGTTCACCACTGAACTCTGCCGTTTGAAGGCCTCTGGACGCCAGCTGGAGAGGCTCTCCAAAAAAACTGGCCTCACAGTCCACCTCCTGGCCTTTCGTGAGCATATAAAAACATACAAGGAAGCTCTCTCCCATGCCAAGACACACTACTACTCCCTTCTCATTGGTGCTCAGCAAAGCAACCCCAGAAGACTGTTCTCCACCATCAACCGCCTACTACGGCCCCCTGACGCCCCCGAGCCCTCAGGGGCTCCTGATCTGTGCTCCAAATTCCTCGACTTCTTCCAGGCGGAAGTCGAGGACATCCATCGGCAGCTCCTGGTGACTGGCCCTTCCCCCCTACCTGCACCTCAGGCACCTGGTAACGCACCTCAAGCGCCGCGCCTCTCCCACCCCAACCTCTCCTCCTTCTCCCCTGTGGATGCTCTCCAAGTGGCCAAACTGGTCAGCTCGGCCAAGACCTCCACCTGCTCCCTGGACCCCATGCCCACAGCCCTGGTCAAGGACTGCCTACCCACCCTCTGTCCCTACATGGTGGTCATCATCAACGCTTCTCTGGCTTCTGGTATAGTCCCCACCAGCTTCAAAATGGCCTCAGTCATCCCCCATACTCAAAAAACCTGGCCTGGACCCCGACGACCTTCAGAACCACCGGCCGATCTCCAACCTTCCCTTCGTCAGCAAAACTCTGGAAAGAGTGGTCGCCGTACAACTCCATCTGTACATGTCCAACCATGAGCTCTATGAGCCCTTCCAATCCGGCTTCAGACAGCAACACAGCACTGAGACCGCCCTCATCAAGATCACCAACGACCTCCTCATTGCTGCTGACTCTGGCCGCCTCTGCATCCTCATCCTCCTGGACCTCTCTGCTGCGTTTGACACCATCTCTCACAACATCCTCCTCACCCGCCTCTCAGACCTCCTGGGTGTCACTGGCACAGCGCTGTCCTGGTTGACATCCTACCTCCACAACAGGAAACAGTTTGTCTCCATCAGTGGCTCAAACTCACCCCCGGCCCCAGTCCACCACGGTGTACCCCAGGGCTCCGTACTTGGCCCCCTCCTGTTCACCATTTACATGCTCCCTCTCGGCCAGATCATCCGACATCATGGACTCAACTTCCACTGCTACGCTGATGATACCCAACTTTATCTCAGCACCACTCCATCCTCCCAGCTCCCCCCTCAGTCTCTCATCAACTGCCTGCATGGATGTCTTTAAACTGAAGCTGAACAGCGGTTAAAACAGAGCTCATGGTTGTGGCACCCAAGGCATTGCTCCAGAAGGTTGGTGAATTCGTCCTTGAGGTCGACGGCTGCTCCATCTCCCCATCTCCTGAAGCCCGCAACCTGGGTGTGATCCTCGACTCCACCCTTTCCTACCATTCCCATGTCAAATCAGTGACCAAATCGGCTTTCTACCACCTGCGGAACAATGCCAGACTCCGACCGTCACTCTCGGAGTCGGTTGCCGAGACCCTGGTGCATGCATTTGTCACCACCCGCTTGGACTACTGCAATGGTGTCCTGTTCGGGGTTCCCAACAAAACCCCGGACAGGCTCCAGTATGTCCAAAACTGTGCAGCTCATCCACCTCCACTAGTTGCCGGTCAAGTTCCGCATAAACTATAAAGTCCTCATCCTGACCTACAGGTCCCTCCATGCCCCACCCCGGAACCTGCGGTCTTCAGACTCTGGCCTGCTCACCACCCCCCGCATCAAACTGAGAACCTTCGGGGACAGAGCCTTCAGTGTGGCAGCCCCCACCCTCTGGAACGCTCTCCCTGCGGAGATTCGCAACATCCCCACACTGGACGCCTTCAAAAGGGCCCTCAAGTCCCATCTTTTCATCAAGGCTTTCGGCCCTTAAATCGATCTGTTGTTTTGTCTGTCTGACCTTTGTTTTGTTTTGTTGTGTGTGTGCTCGCCCTATTCCTGTAAAGCGACCTTGGGTCCCTTGAAAGGCGCTATAGAAATATCAGTTATTATTATTATTATTATTATTATTAACAACAACAACAATGGCGGATCGCAGAGTTGCTATCGTGCTCCGGACGCTATTGACCATGCTACAGTTGTTTGTGCAACATCTACAGCAATAATGATGAGGCAATAGCCCCGCCTCTCCCCACCTCTGCTGCTCACCCCCGCGTCAAAGTAAACTGCACCCTGAATTCAGATTATTTATCTTTCTCTCGATATGGACCTAAACGCGAGTGAAGTCTAATCTGACAGGACGGAGACACGCAGCTCTGCTCACCTGCCGCTCCTCCCGCTGCAGCAAAACACACACTTCAAGTCAGATCATCACCCTTAGCTATTTTAATTACCTCTCAAACTCCATAAACTAGTTATAAATATGTTTATTTTTTACTGTCGGCCGGGTATTTTATTATTATAATATATAGTCGTTATTCATTTGTTTTAAAGCTCAATAAATAACAAAGAAGACCTTTGACCGGCACTTTTATAATTTTGTCCGGAAGATTTAAACTTTAATACACGTTGACTGGCGAAAAAACGCTGCCCGGTTCCCTCTGCCCCCACCGTGGAGAATAAACAGAAGGGCAACTATGACAACCATGCTTCTTCGCTGCTTTTGTGGAGGAAGTTACAGCGCCACGTACAGGCTCCTGCATATGTACTGCAGCTTCTCCAGCGGTTGGAGCTAAACGGAGCAGGATCCTAAACAGTATCAAACACCAATCCACCTGCTCCAGCTCACACTCGCACACACAAAACAATCACTTAACAGTTACATGTATCGACTTTCAGGCTGCGGCCACACGAGGACGAAAACGGTTAAACGCATAGGACTAACGCAAACGCAATCGCAAAAAAGCTTCCGTCCACACGCAATAGTTATCCGGATAGTGTCTGTCCACACGAGACCGCTCCGTTTAGCTCCAACCGCTGGAGAAGCTGCAGTACTTATGCAGGAGCCTGTACGTGGCGATGTAACTTCCTCCACAAAAGCAGCGACGAAGCATGGTTGTCATGGTTGCCCTTCTGTTTATTCTCTTTCGCACTATTTGCATATCATGTATTTTGTTTTTGCTATGTTTGTAAAATGCAATTTTCTTAAATGTTTTATGTGAGGGACTGCGGATGGAAATTAGCTCAAAGCTAAATCTGGCACTGTTACGCTTGACACATGTTAATGTTTTAAGTGTTCATTATTGTTCATTGTCATTGCCAAATAAACGATTACATTAAATTAAATATGAAAGTATTGCATTAATCAATTTAAAATAAATGTATTGGTAAATAATAATAACCAAGCTATTGGAAAGTTTAATTAATAACAATGTATATTCACGCCTGATATTGATTTAACCATATCACACAACACTCTTTCTCTCCAACATCGCCGGAGATTTTAAAGCTGAGATGAGCTGAGTTATTGCTCATCTCACCGTTATAGGTTCAACTAAATTATGGAATACAGAAAGTAGATGATTATACTCTATCAACCTGTTGCTTTGTCCTGAATGTACGGTGTGTATTCAGGCTGTATTTGAACCGCTTGCGTGCACAAACATCTGCAAAACGTTGCCAAAGTAAATGGCTAAATCACAACATCCTATGTGCATGCTGGTTTGTAAGTGATTAAGGCTGCCCACTGGCAGGAGGGGCAGATTTCATGAACATCTGCTACTGACACACGCACACTCACACATCGCAGCATATAAAGCGAGAGGAGGGAGTGGGTGGAAAGGCAACAGCTCAGGCACATGCTGCTTTGTGACATTTACATGTATTTGTGTTTACCTGTACTGTACATATGCAATCCCAACTGCACACACATATGATGTTGATGCGTGATGTTCAAAAAACAAAGCAACATATGCCCATGCACATCTTGCCAAAGGTTTGTGTGTTTTTGAGGAAAGTAAATAATTAAAAAACTTAGCAGAAGTCCTTGGAAGCTAACCTCCCTATGCCGAGAGACACAAACACACACCCAGCCCACATTTATTTGACCCTCCAGCACATTTGCAAATATCTTTTGAGTCTTTTAGAAATTCCAAGATTCTGGGTGCACAATTGGGGTATAATAATAATAATTCCTTATATTTATTATAGCTTTTCCAGATGCTCAAAGCGCTTTACATATACACATTACACATATTTGTTATACATGCAATGGTCACTGTAGACAATACCCACAGGAGCAAGTTCAGGTGAAGTGTCTTGCCCAAGGACACAACGGCTTTACAGACGCAGCAGCGGCGGGTTTCACCCCTTGATCTGATCATTGCACAGAGCACTGCGCCACACCGTCCATCT
>JAULUE010000483.1:0-10029 GCA_036324585.1 Champsocephalus esox
GTTAATAAATATTTCACGAGTAATATAGTTGTCTTTGTCACATTTTATTTGGCATTAGTAAATAATTATGCACATGTACAGATATTTTACATGATATGAGTGATAACACGTGCTATAAGGGCTATTTTGCACAATAGGTGTGCCTTGAGATTTTTACTTGTCCCTTGGTTTGCCTTGGGCACAAACAGTTTGGGAACCACTGCTCTAGGGGCTTCGTACAATACAAATTCAAATATTTTATTTTAAAAAGTAAAGTCCTTTCGAGTCATCTGTCTCAAGCATAAGTCTCAAGTCATGAATACCAAGGTCAAGTCAAGTCTTTTATCGATGTTAGTCAAGCAAGTCTCAAGTAAAAAATTAGTCATGTGACTCGAGTCACATGACTTGAGTCAAGTCATGTGATATACTTTGGTTAGAATATTGCTGTATTACTGTATCAAATATAATACAAATATAATAAACACAAACAGATGATAAGTAGTATTTTGTTAACTCAAGGTTTATATTAAAGGGGACCTATCATGCAAAATGCACTTTCGTACGTCTTTTATACATGAACATGTGTCCCCGGTGTTCCAGGGAACTCACCAAGTGTCAGAAAACACAACCCTCTCTATTTTCCTCCATACCCAAATCTCTAAGAAAGGGGCTGCAACGGATCTGATCCAGACTGATCCAGATTTGAACACTTTACTGACGTCAGTAAGCGGAGCGGAGGGATCTAGATCCGCATGAAGGTGTTCTTTATAATGATCGCGTCGCTGCACATTATCCCACATTATCACACGACCACATTCTCAACAAAGTAACGATATGACTCCCAATATTAATTGAAATGCTTTTATGGATTTAGAAAATCATTTTATTGATTTAAAAAATAGTTGTATTGATTTAAATTGACATGCATCCGCTAAGAGAAATAGTCCGTTGTTACCGTTTGAACTAACGTAGCAACGGCAAGAACTGCTTCCATAGCTCTTTGTCTTCGCAGCAGCTGGCCCCAGGCTCTGGAACACTCTTCCCCTCCATGTGAGGTCGGCCCAGACCCTAGGGGCTTTTAAATCCACACTGAAGACACACTACTTCTCTCTGGCCTTCTAGTTAGAGTGGGGTTACGACACCTGACTGTTCCATGTGTTGTTTTTATCTGTTGTGATTTGTTGTGATGTAATGTGTTTTTATGTGTTTAAATTACATGTACAGCACTTTGGCTCGACCAAAATCGTTTTTAAAGGTGCTCTATAAATAAGATTTGATTTGATGTTGTTGATTACAGTTCTGCCTTTAATACAGTCATCCCGGGAAGATTGGTTTCCAAGCTATCTGACCTAGACCCTACATTGGTGGTCTTAACGTCATGCCGAGGATTTCTACGTTGGGATTGCAGGTTTTACATTTGACTGAGTATGATCGGCACCACAGATCATTAATATACACACAAATACCGCCTCCTCTGGTTTTCCCCGAGTTCGCTTCCCTGTCTGCTCGAACAAGGGCGAGTCCGGGTACTTCAGAGAGAGATTCAGGCATCGTAGATTGGAGCCAACTTTCCGTGAAACATAATAAAGAGGCCTAGAGAAATTCATGACAGTACCTTGTGTGTGTCCTTAGTGTGTCCACGTTGTTGCTCAATGAGCGCAGGTTTGTGAGAATGATGGATGGAAGTGGTGGCCGGCTGAATCTCCGCCGTATTCTGAACGCCTCCCCTTGAAACAAAATAACTCTACACCCCTGGCCGAAATGTCCCTAAAATGAAGTCCGAGTTTGAAATATATCTCAAATAATGTATGCATTTCCCCACATAAACATAACAGTCTGCAATGAAACGGCCGTCTCCTGGGCGCTCCACTTCCTACTTTCTCCTGCGAACGAGATACTTTCTCTCTCTTTTTTTTCTTTCATTGCCCTCTAGGGGCTTCTTAAAATACAAATGCAAATATTCTATTTTAAAAAGTAAAGTCCTTTCGAGTCATCTGTCTCAAGCCTAGGCAAGTCAACTCATTTGATTCGAGTCAAGTCATGTGACTCGAGTCCCCCACCTCTGGTATATACTTTGGTTAGAATATTGCTGCATTACTGTATCAAATATAATAAAGACAAACAGTTGATAAGTAGTATTTTGTTAACTCAAGGTTTATATTAAAGGGGACCTATCATGCAAAATGTATCAAATATAATAAACACAAGGGGGTCCCCTCTCCTGAAGGGGGCGTGGTCAGCTGCAGGGGGGCGTGGTCAGCTGCAGCTCACAGAATCAGCCCCCTGCAAAAACAGCACTGGAAAGAGCAAATGGAGCGAAATGAGGCGTGGCTAAAATGCAGGATCTTTTTGGTATTTTGAAAAATAAACTATATTTCTATACTTTATATAGGTATGGCCCTACAATATATTGTTCAAATATAGCATGATAGGTCCACTTTAAGTGAGTTTTTATTGTGTTAACTTGTGTATTTATGCTTTTTAGATTGACTTTCTCTCTTTCTCTGTCCGTCTGTTCTAGAAACCGAAAGGAAGAGAGAGACGTCACAGCTGTCAGCAATGTGACAAATCCTTTACATCATCTGGAAATTTAAAGAGCCACCTGCGTATTCACACAGGAGAAAAACCGTACAGCTGTGAAGAGTGTGGGAAAACTTTCACTCAATCAGTTCATCTCAAATCACATCAAAGTATTCACAAGGGAGACAAACCTTACAGCTGTGAAGAGTGTGGGACAACTTTCACTAGATCAGGTGCTCTCAAAAGACATCAACGTATTCATACTGGAGAAAAACCGTACAGCTGTGAAGAGTGTGGGAACACTTTCACTTCATCAAATGGTCTCAAATCACATCAACGTATTCATACTGGAGAAAAACCGTACAGCTGTGAAGAGTGTGGGAAAACGTTCAATACATCAGGTGAACTCAAAAGACATCACCGTATTCACACTGGAGAAAAACCGTACAGCTGTGAAGAGTGTGGGAAAACTTTCACTAGATCAGGTGATCTCAAATTACATCACCGTATTCACACTGGAGAAAAACCTTACTGGTGTGAAGAGTGTGGGAAAACGTTCACAACATCAAGTGCTCTCATATCACATCTTCGTGTTCACTCAGGAGAAAAACCATAGTGGTTTTAAGAGTGTCGGAGCCGCATTTAAGCATATTTAGTTTTTTCACAGTTTACAATAAACAATTCCCATCTATTGGCCTTGTGTTGGGTAATCCTTTTTTCCATTACAGATCCCATCCCAACAGCGCCATCTGTTGATGTAATGTCAGAATTGACAGGCATAATGTTCACTGTTCCTTTAAGTTTCCTTTTCTGGCTGTCCGTCTGCCGACAGCTGTTTCAAACTGCTGACATTATTGCAGCATTAAATCCAAGCCATTGTACAGCTCATGATTCTAATATACGATCCAGTTTTAATGCTGCTCATACCCGGCCGCTTTCCCAGCCTTCGGCCTCTCCTTTCGCCTCTTGATGAGCGCTGATTGTGGCATGTTGTCCAGCTGATCCGGGATGAAGGTGTTGGTTGTGAAGTAATCCAATTGTTTGTCCGGTGAAAACGATCCTTAATCCAATGCGATATGTTTCTTATTGTCCAGTTTCACTCGTAGAGTACGATTCTACTTGATGCAATGGCAGTTTAAATGTTCCAGTGTCCTATATCTTTTTGCCATTACTTCACAGGAGGGTTTAGAGTGATCCTGACGCAGACACAAACATATGAAGTTCCGGTCTTTTGCTGCAGTTTTAGAAATGATGTTTTATTGCTTTACATACCAAGGTTTAAGTACACGGTGTCAATAGTTGTAGTGTGAGCATCTGCTGGGGCTGGCTGGCCGTCTGGTAGAATCGGTATGCTCTTCCTCCTGTGTCCTCTTCCTCCTGTGACGTATGACCCCTTTTATACACCCCGCCACCAAGTGTTCAAAAATAATATTGCACTATACATATAAATAAAGTAAACTGAGACACAAACAACACCCATAACATGGCTCCTGCAAAGAGTGTGGGAAAACGTTTTCTTATACAGGTTGTGTAGTGATGTATTTGAGGTGTACTGTCCACATCGCAGACCTGAAGTCAATGTATGCGAAGTGTACAGGACCTTGGTCTCTGAGACTCCAAAAAGCCTTTCTCGCCTACCTGTCCACTTTGCAGACCTGAGATCCCGCAGCCATTTCTCAAAGATGGTGTGGCATACAGGGAGGTGCAGTCTCCTGATGGGATAGGCTGTATTATAGTGGACATCTGCAACCCTAGAAAACAAGATAACATTAGGATAATCAATGTATACAACCCATGTCCAAATCTAACCACTGATATATTTAAAGAAATAGCAGGAAATAAACATAAAGGGAGTTTGGTGCGGTGATTTCAATGCACACAACCGTCTATGGGGCAGCAGCCATACAGACAGTAACGGAAACATAGTGGAGGAAATGCTGGAGGAAAGAACACTAGTATGCCTTAATGATGGACATGGCACAAGAGTAGATGTTCACAGGGGGAAAGTCCTAGGACTGTGGTTTGATAGCAAATACACATGGGACATGCATATTAATCAAGTGGAAACACAATGCTAAAAGTATTAAATGTATTGCGAGCTGTAGCTGGATGCAGCTGGGGCGCAGACAAACAAGCATTAGTAGACATGTACAGATCCATGATGAGGTCCACAACAGACTGTGGTTGCATAGCGTTTGGAGCAGCAGCAAAACATCACTTACAAACTGATGGACTGCAATATAAAGCCTTGAGGTGTGTATTGGAGCGATAAGTCAACTGTTAGCTTATCGCGACAGGCCTCTGCACACAATGAAACAGTGGAGACAAACATGTGCTTGGCTTTCATTAGTGAATGAAACTGAGAGCCCTTTATAGTCTGTGTCCAATATTGTGTATTTGTATATATTGTATATCCTGTATATATGCTAAGGTCCCGCTGCTGACACCATGGCAGTCATTTAGTGCGCATATGGGTAATTAAATATCAAAATCTCACTCCAGCCAGGGACCCACAGCTAGCAACCCTGGTTAGCTTCAGAGCTAGCAGTCTGTGTTGTAAACAAAGACGGGACGAGCTGGAAATGAAACAAACGATACTTAGAAACTGGTTAAAAGTTTCTGATGGAAGGAAACGACCTCTTCTCTCTTTGAATGTGGTTTATACCTTTCAGGTAACAGCAACAGTTAAAGCCTGACAATGAACCGTTTGGCTTAGCTACATATCAGAGATACATATCGTTCCTGTAATACTCTTTGTTTGTCTGGATTATATCTCATTTGCATTCACAGTAATATATATATCATACTCTACATAGAAACTACTCCGTGTATGTCACAGTTCACCCTTTCTAAACACTGAATGAAATAGGTTTTGTATGCTTATACATTCAAATAAACAGATAACAGCAACAGTTAACGGTACAAAAATAAACAGTTTTTCATGGTTGGAAAGTAAATAAAGTTCATTTACTCAAATACAGATTGCAGGTAGTTGTATTCGCTGAAGTATTTTCATTTGATGTCAGAAACGTTTATCGCTTCTCAGGAAAGAAGAGTAATGATGAGAAGGAAGCAGACGTTGTGTCAGAGTGGAACATGTCCATGTTGCTGAGCAACAGACAGGAAGCAGGGGGCGGGTCTCAGACTCTGGACCTTCACACTCACATGTGTTAATATGTAATCCACTACAATAGGCTAGTTGCACGGGATGACGTATTTCCATTTCCAGTTCATTGAGCGTGCGCTTGTAAACTTCCGGTGTACGGTAGAGCGGTAGAGGGGGTGGTGGCAACACTGGACTGTGACTGGACGAGAGATGGCAGAGGGAAGTGACGAGGCAGGAAGTTAAGTTGAAGGAGGACACTCTGATCGTGAGTAAAAGACTTTGTGCACCATCCCATTTAGGAAGAGCGCATTCAGCCAGGCTGTCTCTCATTCCACGCATCCCATCAATGGAATTCAATACCTCAACCAATGAGAGTCCTCATCCGACTACACATTCAAGCACAGTGTTACAATGTGGCTCATTAATAATCAACAGTGTCAGCACTGATGTGTGGGTGTGTATTGTAAATGTTTTATTTATTTATTATCGTAACTTGCTCTTATCTGTATTCAGTGATGTAATCTATTGTAAATGTGTACAATGGTATAACAATGTTGTGGTATTTGTATTATTGCTTTTAGGATGTCTATCACCATCTGGCAAAGGGACTATCGGTGAAAACTAGCCTTTTGGCTAATTCAAGTACTTTTACATGTTTTTAATATGTTGATTAATGTACACTGTCCCTTGTTTTAAATAAATAAATTCAATTCAATTGTACTGTTTATGGCAGAGATGATCAACTGTTCAGCGCAGACTACAAGCCGGAATGAAAGAATCTAAATAATTGTCAAATCATCTGAAAAGTACCTTGATGTGAAAGGGATGCACTGGGGACACGTGAAAGATATCCTGAATGATGACGTCCAACAACCTCAGACATGAACTGGATCATCCTGGTGGTGGTAATTGTACTGCAGTGGAATGCTAGAAGTTTAATTGCAAATGGACAAGAGTTCAACAAATATATTGACAACCTGGGAGAGAAACCTAAAGTTCCTTGTATTCAGGAAACATGGCTGAAAGCACAACTGGGTTTATTGTGAAGGGATATCCTGCAGCTAGACGAGATAGGGACTCTGGCAGAGGGGGAGGAGTCGCAACATTCATACAGAGTGGGATAAGCTACAAAGTTATGCATGTAGGTACAGGTCATGAAGCAATAGTTATAGGGTATGGAATGATAGAGGACCTATAGATATAGTGAATTATTGTAATGTGGGAAATTAGATCAAAGTGTATTAGAGGATGCTGGGGGTCACTGCAAGACAAAGTCATATGGTGTGGGGGTTTTAGCTCACATAGCTCGCTATGGGGAAGCAGGAGCACAGATGCAAATGGGGCAGTAGTTGAGGAATGTATAGATGACCTCGGGCTAGTGTGCATTAACACTGGAGAAGGAACACGATATAATTGCACGAAGAATATAGAAACAGTACTCGACATTTGTATCTAGTGCTTTAGCAGGTATAAGTACATGGAATGTGGTGAAGCATGCTACAGTGGGCAGCGATCATTATCCGGTAATGACTGAAGTTGGGACCAACATAAGGTTTGAAAAGGACAAGAAAAGTCCTCGATGGAAACTGGGAGAGGCTGATTGGGATGCCTTCCAGGCTGTAAGCACGAATAGATGTAAAACACTTCAAGAGGGAAACTGATGATATAAATAAATGCAATGATGAGCTGGTTAAGGTTATCATTCATTCAGCTAAAGACACAATTCCAGAAAGTGCAGGAGTTAGGCGCACCAAGGGTGTACCCTGGTGGAATGGTGAATGCAGTGAATCCATTACAGACAGGAATAAAGCATTCAGGCAACTCAAACAACTCCATTCTCAGGAAGCTTTGAATCAGGTGAAAGGGCCCAGGCTGTAGTGAGGAGAACAATAAGAACGCAGAAACGCACCTTTTGGAGGCAATACTGCAATAGTATTGGAAGAGAAGTACAGCTTGCAGGTGTTTGGGGCATGATTAGGAGAATGGGGGGAAGTCGAAGGAGCTATGAGTTGCCAGTTTTGAGCAGAGGGGACAAAATGGCTGTCACAAACGTAGGAAAGGCGGAACTTCTAGATCAAACATTTAGGAAAGTTCATAGTTCAGATAACCTTACAGAGGAAGCCCAGGCAGTGCAGAAATAATACACGAATGGAAAACCCGAGAATATTGGATAGAGTAGAAGCGTTAGGAGATCAGTTGGACCTGCATTTTAGTATGTTTGAGTTGAGAAGAGCAATTATTAGAGCTCGCCAAACCACTGCTGGGAAAGATGGTGTTTGTTACAAAACGCTGGAACACATGACGGATAACTCTCTAGTCATTGTGTTGAGGTTGGTTAACAGGGTGTGGGATTCTGGCCAACTTCCTTCAGCGTGGAAACAAGCGATAATAGTGCCCATCCTGAAGCCAGGGAAAGACCCTTCAGACCCATCTAGCTCCAGGCCTATCGCCCTGACATCTCATTTATGCAAAATCATGGAGAGCATGGTTCCAGACAGGTTAACGTATATCTTAGAAAGTGAAGCTCTGTTGTCCCCATATCAAAGTGGGTTCCAGAGGGGTCGGGACACAATGGATTCTATATTGTGCTGAGAGTCAGGCATCAGGAAAGCACAGACCAACAAGGAAGTAGTGACTGCAGTCTTCTTTGATGTTGAAAAGGCTGATGACATGCTCTGGAAGGAAGGACTACTAATCAAGTTCCACTCATTGGGAATTGGTGGTAAAGCATATCATTGGGTTATGAATGTTTTACTGGACAGGAAAATACAAGTAAGAGTAGGTGCAGAATATTCAGGTGTTTATGCTGTGGAAATGGTACTCCGCAAGGCAGTGTGTGCGGTCCGTTGCTGTTCAATATAATGATGCATGACGTCTTTAATCAAGTTCATCCAAGTGTGGGGAGATCTTTGTCTGCAGATGATGGGGCTTTGTGGGCAAAAGGCCGCAGTGTAGCGCATGTTGGAAAGAGAATACAAGCTGCAATAGTTGAAGTGGAGAAATGGACAAATACATGGGGATTCAAACTGTCAGTAGCTCAGACGCAGGTCATTTGTTTTACCAAACGGCGTAACATTGCTCCTATATCGTTACAATTGTATGAGCAGCCTCTTGGTTCATACAATCAGACTTCTTGGTGTTTGTTTGACGGAAAGCTAACATGGAGCAGTCATATAGGAAAAGATCAAAACAAATGTAGAAAGGTCAACAGTGTACTTCGTGTTTGGCGGGGCAGGAGTGGGGAGCGAGTAGGTCATCACCTCTGAATATATATTGGGCGCTCGTGAGACCTGTATTCGATGATGGGTGTGTAGCGTTCATGGCAGCAGCAGAATCTAACCTTAAGAGCTGGATGTCCCACAAGCTCAGGCCCTGAGAATTTGTAGTGGAGCTTTTAAAACATCTCCAGTGTCAGCAATGCAGGTGGAAATGGGAGAAATGCCTTTTCAGCATCATCGAGTATACGATCAGGCAGATCTTCATCTAGAACGGACATAACAAATGAAATATTTCTAATTGTATATCAAATGCAAATCAAAGGCATAGCAACTCGTTTCCTCTGGTTCCTGCTCATGTTGGTGTGGAGGGTAATGAACAGGTGGATATTCTGGCCAGACACACACTCAGAAGTATGAACATAGACATAGAAGTTCCACTCAGCAAAGCGGAGGTTCAAACATTCATTCAGAAATATGCACAAACAACATGGCAAGATCATTGGGACCTTAGTGAGACAGGAAGACATCTTTATAACATGCAAAGGTATGTGGGGGATGGAAGGAAGGTGGGGTTTGAAAGAAGGGAGGAACATGTAATTTCTGGGATGAGAATAGGTCATACAGGTCTCAACCATACTTTAAAGTGCCAGTGAAGTGCATTTTTTTGCGCCAAAATGAAATGGCAGTTTCATTCCTTACATATCATTGTGCCTGTTCATGGATAAAATAATTTTAATTATTGATTCATTCATTATGAAAAATTAAAAAATATTTTTTAATAATAACGGCCGTCTGAGCCTACCGGAAGTTGCAGACGATAGCAGCGGTGACGTCACAACATTAAGAGATTTATGGATACAGCTCTCAACACTCATATCAAACATATATTTCAATAATCAAAAAACATTGGAAGGATTTCTTAACCTATTTTATACAACTAACATTGATGGAAATATTTGTTTACATAGATGACCAAACCAACTGAGATAACTTAGGCTACAGTTTACAATCTAATCACTCAGAGTCCTTTACCTCCCTGAGCTGACATTATCTCTCTCAGTCCAACAGGAGAGGACTCTCCCTCTTGAAACAGCTAATCTCCGTTAGCTCCGAGCTAGCACTAGATGCTAACAACAACCCTGTAACTCTCTCAGTCTCTCTCTCTCTCTCTCTCGAATCGACCAGCGGCCTTTATTTGTCATGAAC
>JAULUE010000484.1:0-10008 GCA_036324585.1 Champsocephalus esox
AAAACGGTTATCGTCACGTGGTTCATGTAGACGAGGGATCGTTCCCCGGAAGTTCATGGCGGGCAATGTGAATGCATTGATAACAGGAGATAGAACTACGATTTTTGGTAATTATTAGTGAATAAAGGTTTTGATTTGCAATATTTATACAACAAATCAATATTTGTATGTATTTACATCAATATGTTTTAAAAAATAAAATAGAATTTGCTAATATTGAGTGATAATATTAGGATTAGTGGGAACAACTAGTTTACATGTTACTAACAGTGCCTTGTTAAAGAGCCTGTTTCTTGTTATTTATAGCTTTGAATTCTTTCAAACCAATATTATCTTCTTAAACTTGTATGGTAGTCAGGAGCATCACTTTCTAATGTATATTGATACATTTAGAGGGAGGGGATCTAAAGTAATGCTTTAAAATTCAGATTAGATTAATTTCTACCATTTTCTTAAATTCATGGTAGTTTCAGTAATCAGTAATTGAGGACACAAGTTATCTAAATGACTAATGTCATCTTTATGGCTTTCAGAAAGGACAGGAGACCGACAGGTGACTATCAAAGGACTAGCAGCATATGATGATAATGATAATGTTAAATGTGTTGTTTTAGGAACATCCATTGCAAATACATGGAATTCAATAAACATTGAATAGCATATCATGCAGTTTGTCGGTGCCTTTTCCTCCGTGTTGTCCTGGTTTGCTGTGCTGCCTCCTAGTCGCCACCATGGTTTGCTGTGCTGCCTGGGGATGCTCAAATCGCTCAGAGAAAGGAGTACGAATGTACGGCTTCCCCACTGACACAGAGCGGAGGACAAAATGGCTGGCTCAAGTCAGCAGGAGCAATTTAACTACCAACAGCAACAAAATATGTGATGTAATTATATACAAACACTGCATTTGCACTTTTTCACAAAACGAAAACCACACCATTGGGAGAGCTTAATGTTTTGTTTAATACAAAAAAACAGGGAAAGGCTTGAAAAACACAGAGTTGAGACTCAGGGTGCAGGGTGAGGGTCTCAGTGCAGGTATTCAGGCTCCACTGAATCCCCCTCTGGTTCTTGTGCTGAAAGAGGAAGTAACAGACGGGAGAAAGGGTTATACACACCTATATAGCACACCTATTGGATGGGAAATTGCCTTGGGGAGATAAGGTGTGGTCTCTGTTCCCAACTGAAGTTATGGAACTTTATTATTTGTGAGTTTAACAAAGTATGACAAATGGCATCAGTAACAGATGTGATATGAATTTCTATAAAGTTGTCTCACATTCTTGGTCATATTTTATATACAGTATGTAATGAGTATAACATGTCCAGTAAGTATAAAGTGTTTCCTAATACTGTGTATTCAACCACTATGGAATATGTATGTGGGCAGACAAAACTGAGTTGTTCTGTGTGTGAAGTAACCTCAAGTCACTCCGCAGGCACATTTTGATGCAGACCAGTTTGTCAAGACAAAAAAGGGCAAGACTAGGCTGAGAGCAGAAGCTATACCCACCATCTTCGTGCATCGCCCTGTGGTCAAAAAGAGAAGGGTCCCTGCACCACGATTCACCCCGGGACCTGTATCTACAAAGCCCATCGCTCATGATCACAGCTATAGTGTGAAAGGTGACACAGGTATAATAAGTATGAACTCTTAGTAACAAAAGTAATATTTGTTATTTTGAAGTGGTATAATATTTAAAATGTTCGAAAATGTACAGTGCCATGTCTTCTACTTACATTAGTCTCAAAGATTGAGGGAAGAAGGGATGAGGAGACTGAGAGAAAGGAAAGTGAGGGTGAAGAAAGAGAGGCTAGTGAGGAGAGACAGGGAGGGCGGACACCACCCACTCAGCCAGCAGCCAGTCAGCATACGAGGGAACCAGCAGCCAGTCAACATACGAGGGAACCAGCAGCCAGTCAAACAGATATATTACAACAATTAAAGAGAAAATTAAAGAGCCAAGAAGGAATCGCCAAAAAAGCAAAAGCTGCACTAAGAAAAATCAGGAAGGAAAATGCAGCTCTCAAGAAAATAAGGGACAAGAAATATAAGAAAACGTTTTCAAAAGACCAACTTAAGGCATTAGGCAGACTCACCACAAAGGGGATGAAATGGAGCAATGAGACAATTAAGAAGGCTTTAAAAATTCGCTTTGCGAGCGGACCAACGGGTTACAAAACTCTGCAGGAATTGAAGATTCCCCTTCCAGGAATAAGGACACTGCAAAGAAGGATGCAATGTGTTAAGTTTGAGCCTGGTGTGTTGACAGAGGTCTTTGATTTCTTAAAATTGAAGGCAGATAGATTGACAGACCTTGAAAGGGAGTGTGTGTTGACCTTGGATGAAATGGCAATCACACCAAGTGTGGAGTTAGACATGATTACAGGCAAACTGTACGGCGATGTGACTTTACCAGGTCACACAGGGGTGGCAACACCTGCTTGTGTGTTTATGTTGGCTGGAAACACAACACGGTGGAAGCAAGTAGTGGCATATCATTACACTGGCGATTCTAATGGAGCAGAGTACAGGCCAATCATTATTGAGGTAATACAGAGGGCAGCATCCATAGGGCTACATGTGCTTGATGTCACCACCGACATGGGTAGCCCTAACCGAGCCATGTGGAAATCCTTTGGGGTGGACCAAAATAAAACATCGGTGCCACATCCAGCAAAACCAGACAGGCAGCTCTACTTCATGCCCGATGTTCCACATCTGGTAACAAATTTAAAAAGTGCCCTTGTCCGTGGGCAGGTCTTCATAATTCCTGAGGATATTGTAAACAGAGAGGACCTCCCCTCTAACGAGGTTTCTGTGGTCCCCATTAAGGACTTATTGACCTTTCAGGAAGGGATGGCCTTAAAAATAGCCCCCCATCTTTCAGCTGCAGCCATCGAGCCAAGTCACTTTTATAAGATGAAGGTTGGTCTTGCTCTCAATGTATTCAGTAAGGTTACAAGTGCTGGGCTGAAATACATGGTGCAGCAAGAAAACCGCCCTCTGTCATACCTGACGACAGCGTGGTTCCTGGAGCAGGTTGATCGTTGGTTTGATCTGATGTCATCTCGCCATCCAATTACAGCCCTGAGCAGGCTCAAGATGGAGGAGTACCAAAAGGCCATCACCTTCCTCCAGAACATCGTCCATCTGTTTCGTGAGATAAAGATAGGTCAAAAGGGAGGTTGGAAGCCTGTTCAAACGGGTGATAAAGACAACAACATCAATTTTGTCCATACAGGAGGATATGCTAACACGAGGACACAGGTTTGTGTTAACGTCAAGGTTCACACAAGACTGCCTTGAAAATACATTCAGCTGTGTGAGGTCTAATAATCCTGTCCCAACTCCAGTGGAATTCCATCATGCACTGAGAATCATATCTGTGGGGCAGTTCCTCACCACCATCAGCTCTGGGATCTACCAGGAAGACCACAGTAGCTTTTTGGCAGACTTCCTGGACACAGAGGAGCCAAAAATCACTCCATCAGTCAGAGTGGAACAGCTGATGGCGGTGAACAGAGCAGCAGCAACTCACCTCACAAAAACTGAGAAATGTATTCTCTTCCATCTTGCAGGCTACATCGTCCACAAAATCATCAAGTTTGCCAGCATCTGTGAAAAATGCAAAATTGCAACAGAGCACCATGATGAGAGTCCTTCTGGTGACAACAGCTTGTTAGTGGACTTGAAAGACTTCAAGGCAGGTGCTCTTTATCATCCCTCCCAAGAAGCCTTTGACTTCATTCACCTAATTGAAGAACTATTTAGGACCAAGACTGGTTCCTCCCTCATGCAGCTCCCCAACGCAGTGGGTGTCTTGGAGAAAGAAGCTCAGGCACTCTCCAGCAGGCTTCCGTCATGCTGTGGAGTACAAGACAAAATCATTAGAAGATTCATACGGCTGAGACTGAGAATTGAGGCCAAACAAATCAGAAATGACAGAAAAAAAATCTAATTAAAAGATGGCCATTTTGGAAGCAAGAGCCAATCCAAAAAGGTGAAAAGGAACAACAGCAGCCAAGCTACCACATCCAGCAACCCCCAAACAGATCCACAGCTGCAATCATTTCCATTAGCCGTTGCAATGGAAATATTTGGACTAAACATTGCTCTTCCACCTGTCAGCACCCAGCTAACATCATTGCCCCTCCACCCGTAACATCACTGCCCCTCCACCTGCCTACATCATTGCCCTCCACCTGCCAGCACCCAGCCAGAGGAGCGCAAACAACAAAAACAAGCAAGGTGTCCCGTCATGTTTGGGTTGGCAAAATGGAGTAAGAGAGGGACTTGAAAAACCTTGGTGGCTCTCTACTCATGTTACAGTTGTCTTAGTTACAGTTCTCAAGTTTTTTTTTAAAATATGAAATAAAAATTGAAGTGAAATCAACCTCTTCTCTGGAGAACAAACTTTGATTTCTCTGTCTTGTGAGTTTGCAGTCTTGCAGTTTTGCTCCTCCACCTGTAACATCACTGCCCCTCCACCTGCCATACAGTAGGTTACTAACAAGATTACTTATATCATACAGTGATAGAATACATGTTTAGTATGCTTACTTATATAAAACAGTAGTATTAAACATACCTTGATAACAAATTATCTAAAGATATACTAACTATGGATGGCATTAATTTGGCCTCCAGTGAGACTGTAAGGAATCTTGGTGTTATATTTGATCAGGATTTATCCTTTAACGCCCACATAAAATCAATTTCAAGGACCGCCTACTTCCATCTACGTAACATTGCAAAAATCAGGCATATCTTGCCTCAAAACGATGCAGAGAAACTAGTCCATGCATTTGTTACTTCTAGGTTGGATTATTGTAACTCTTTACTTTCAGGGAGTACCAAGAAGTCAATCAAGTCGCTTCAGCTGATTCAAAATGCTGCGGCTCGTGTACTAACCAGAGTTAGGAAAAGGGACCACATTACTCCTGTTCTGGCTGCCTTACACTGGCTCCCTATAGAACACAGGATAGAATTTAAAATTCTTCTTCTCGCCTACAAAGCCCTTAATGGGCAGGCGCCATCTTACCTTAAAGAACTCATTATACCCTACTGTCCTACTAAGGCATTGCGTTCCAAGAATGCAGGGTTGTTGGTTGTTCCTAGAGTCTCTAAAAGTACAATGGGAGCCAGAGCCTTTTCTTATCAAGCTCCACATTTGTGGAATCAGCTTCCAGTTTGTGTTCGGGTGGCAGACACCCTATCCGTTTTTAAGAGTGCGCTTAAGACCTTCCTTTTTGATAAAGCTTATAGTTAGGGCTGATTAGATTCAGCCCCTAGTTTTGCTGATATAGGCTTAGTTTGTCGGGGGACATCTTACTTCTTCCTTCTCTCTGTCTATACCCGTGTACTCTCATGTTCCGATTAACCCAGCTTCCCCAAATGTCTTTCTTTTTGGGGTCTATATATGCTGGGATCCGGAGTCATGGATGATCCTGCGGTCCTGTGTCCTGGATCACAAGCGCTGGATCTTGAGTCGTGGCTGTGGTCCTGGATCATAGGTCCTGGATGGATATCCTCGTGGATTCATCTTCCTATTATACACACATGCATTTCCAAACATTTGGACTACCTATGTTGCAAATGTATTATCTTTTCAATTTACACACGGCATCTATTGCACGTCTGTCCGTCCTGGGAGAGGGATCCCTTCTCTGTTGCTCTCCCTGAGGTTTCTCCCATTTTTCCCTTTAAACTGGGTTTTCTTTGGAAGTTTTTCCTTGTACGATGTGAGGGTCTAAGGACAGAGGGTGTCGTATTGTCATACTGATATTCTGTACACACTGTGAAGACCACTGAGACAAATGTAACATTTGTGATATTGGGCTATATAAATAAACATTGATTGATTGATTGATTGACCTTGTGTTTTCACTCTCACTTAAGTCCCTCTCCCTTTGCCATCAATCCAGAATCAGCTGAGCTGCAACATTATACAGACAGGTAATAATCAACATAATCACAAGGACACAATATGGCTCTGCTAAAAACACTCACTCTTACACGCACCAAAGTTATATTTATCTAATATTTAACTCCCTCCACCCCTGCATACAATCCCATTTAGAAGCCCCTCTTCTCTAATTCAACATGTTGGACGAAATGACATTAAGAGAACGGAATTTACAATTAAAAGGCTGTTCAACGTGTGTTGCTAACTTGCTTCGGTATGCTAGCTTGATCTGTTATCTGTAAACGTTCCCTAAATCTACTAATTTAGGGATAATCCACTGACATCCTTTAATACACATGTTAGAATCAGATGTACTGATAATATCCGCAATATACATCTTTAAACTTCTTCTTACCTTTAAAAGTCCGTCACGAACGGTGTATTATGCTGCAACTCCACAGCTCTGCCAGCCTTGGCGCTAACTTCCGGGGAACGATTGAGAGGCTCCACGATCCGCCATTGCTGTAAAAAAGTGGTCCATTGGAGTGAACGGAGATGTCATAACTCTTCTATTATATGGCTCTGGTTAGGCCTACATACAGTTACGGCATTTCCTGTTTCTGCCGGAGAGAGGGGAGTTTGTCCCAAAGCTCCCTCCATCTGACAGGAGGGAGCCTCATGTGTCACTCCACGGAGTTCACTCCGTCATGGAGGGGGAGTGTGTAGGTGTAGGGCGTGGTTTGGGATTGGGCCATACACACGCACTTTTTTTGCCCCCCCCCCACTTCTAAAATGAATCCGACGCGCCTGCTCCACCGCCCGGACCTAACGGAGCCGCAGTGGGCTAGCTCCAGGACGCCGGCAGGAGCTAGCCCCCTGCGGCTCCGTTAGCTCCGGCGGCCACCACTGGGATAATTGGGTCCCCTATTAACATTTGCTCCCGTTTAGCATTATGGGCGTCATAGCCATAGACTATAAAAGTCTTATCCAAGGCTGAATCATAAACTAAAATGTATATGTATGTATAAAGGGTTACGTCCTTAGCTGGCTAATAAGTAGCAAGCTAAGCTACCAAGCACACAAACACCTGTGAATGGGGTTAACATGTATAATATTATCATTTTAGACTTCTTGGAAGTTCTGTTAGTACATTCAAGCGCACAGCACAACATTTTAATTATCTGGTATTTGTAACAATATTCCCTAAAAGGCACAATCACCACGAACACGGCTAAAGGGTCAAGTACAGTAACTAACTAACTAACTAACGTTGTAGCCTCTATGGTTGTAGCCTAGCAGAGTGGACAAGTTGCTGTTAGCTGACAGTGAGGCATGTACGTGTCCATCAAAGTGACCACGCCCTAATTTATGCAAAAGCTTTAAGGCTTAATATTAATTAAACAGATGAGTTGAGAAAAATGTCACCCCCCCCCAATCCATATTCATGAAGGTGGGATCTATCTATACTAGGGTTGCCAACTTCCAGAAATGGAGAACCTGATCTCACCAGAATGCGTGACTCCACCACGACTTCTTAACACCACAATGCGTGGTGGAGTCACGAACTTTGTTACATTTACGTGTCGGCACCACGCAAACAACCCCAATGTAAAGTGAATGAGGCTCCTTTGTCGTGGTGCACACACGCATTTCTACAACGTCCCGCAGTGAGCTTTTATTCTATAAAATGTTTTTTTAAATCTACTTTATAGCTTGTAGTAACTCACGGGAGGCTTCTTTTATTTTATTTGTATTCATAATAATTTTAGTTTTTCGTCAGAATGTAAAAATTACATTAGTAAAGCCCCTGTCACACTGTCCCGAAATTGACACCCGATGGACACACGAATATTGAATTGTGAATTTCGCACGAAGATGGCCCCGAACCACACACGAAGGCAACATTTACATTACATTTAAGACATACAACTGCAATGAAAGACAATTATGTTACAGTACTATGATACTGTACTGATATCTTCAGACTTTGTTCTTTACTTTATCCGTCTTTATATGTAGAAAATATTACGTTTTCTCCGTAATGTTGTTTCCATAACAACAACTTCCTGTCAACTGTCCTTCAAAATAATATATTATATCCTCTTTAGTTTCACAGAACACAAATTGAGTTATTTACATAATATGTTTACATGATTTTGTTGTGCAATAAAACAACCCGATGGACACACGATAAAGGAAATGTTCAAATTCGGCTATGATGGTAGCAACATCGGGCCATTCGTGAGGGCATCTTAAGCCATCGTATGATCGCTGGTGGAGTTTCTCAGGCTCCGGCAGCAACTTCGTGAGCGGTGGAAAAATATACTATATAAATAGTTGTTCTTTCAAAATACCAAACAGATCCTGCATTTTAGCCATGTCTCATTTCACTCTATTTGCTCATTCCAGCGCTGTTTTTGCAGGGGGCTGATTCTGTGAGCTGCACCTGACCACGCCCCCCTGCAGCTGACCACGCCCCCTGCAGGAGAGGGGAGCGTGCTTTGAGATCAGCTGCTGGGCTGCAGCGGGGAGAAGAGGTGGAGAAAAAGAGATCTCCGTCCTCCGTGTTTTATTCTTATATTATTATATAGAGTCGTTATTAATTTGTTTTAAAGCTCAATAAATAACAAAGAAGACCTTTGACCGGCACTTTTCTAATTTTGTCTGGAAGATTTAAACTTTAACGGACCTCGTTCCTTGGAAGAGCCGGAGAGGAGGGTGTTTGTCATCTACTGGTGGACTACCGGAGAGAATTACAGCGAGGGAGTGATTGCATTGAATTACAGCAGCGGGAGCAAACGCTTCCCTCGGGGAGGGAGAAAAAGAGCCAGTGCGGAGAATAAACAGAAGGGCAACCATGGAAGTCTTCTTCGCTACTTTTGTGGCAGGCTACAGCGCCACTTACAGGCCTGGCATATGTACTACAGCGTCTCCAGCGCAATGGCGGGCCGTGGCCCAACCCCACATTCCCCTGATAGGTGGAGAATTGACCAATAAGCGGAGCACCACTTCTGTGACGTAGAAAATCATTCAAGATCAGTCTGTATCAGATCCGTTGCAGCCCCGTTTTTAGAGATTTGGGTATGGAGGAAAAGAGAGAGGGTTGTGTTTTCTGACACTTGGTGAGTTCCCTGGAACACCGGGGACTAGGGGTGTAACGGTTCACAGAAGTCACGGTGCGGTTCGTACCTCGGTTTGGGGTCACGGTTCGGTACGGTTCGATACGGTTCGGTACGGTTCGGTACAACAAGAAAAAGCAAATAAAAGTCCCAAGTGCATAATTCCAGGTTTGTTGTTATTTACTTTTGAACAGTAGTGCAAGTTTCAGTTTAAAAATAAAGAACTCTGACATTTTGAATAATTAACTGTATTAAACAGTTAAAAACAAACCACAAACAGCACCACACACACTCAGATGGCCATATTATCTATAATGGCTGATGTCAAACAAAAAGGTTTCATCAAGCTGTAAAACTAAAAAGAATGTTTTGAAAATATGACATCATAAATAATACGAAAGTGTTTCCAGAGCGCGAAGTCGTTGAAAAAATATGCCAAAAGCTTCCGTTATTTATTTTGGTCTCTCGGCTCTCATTGGTTTATTCAAAACAGCGGGCATCAGCTGTTGAACTGCTGTTGTCTTTTCCGGGCTCCGGTGATTGGCAAATCTGGGTGATGCCTTCTGATATGATTTAGCATGTTTGGCGTGTGTTACCATTAGCATACCGCACCGCTATCGAACAACGCCGACACACCGTCCTCTTCCGATCCACTGCGCATTGCTTATCGTTTTATAGATCTATTCTCATCCACCATCTTTGTTTGAGAGTGTAAGAGTCACGTTTCTGAATCGGGCACTCTGAGTGGATGCAGCCAATCGGATTCAGAGTGTTGCCTGTCAGTTCCGTTGCCTGTCAGTTCCGTTGCTATGGTTCCGTTGTTATGTGTACTGAAACGAGAACCGGTATAATTCCACGCGCGAAAACAAAATAAAAATTGGAATACGTTATTTTAGTGTCTTAAAAGTAGACTGAGGTATGAAGGGTTAACATTACATCTTAGGATACTTTTTAGTCATGTTCTGTATACATACTAACATATA
>JAULUE010000485.1:0-10008 GCA_036324585.1 Champsocephalus esox
AGCGTGAGGACCACCCTAGAGGAGGTGAGGACCACCCTAGAGGACGTGAGGACCACCCTAGAGGACGTGAGGGCCACCGCAGAGGAGGTGAGGTCCCCCCTAGAGGAGGTGAGGACCCCCCTAGAGGAGGTGAGGTCCACCCTAGAGGAGGTGAGGTCCCCCCTAGAGGAGTTGAGGACCCCCCCTAGAGGAGTTGAGGACCCCCCTAGAGGAGGTGAGGTCCCCCCTAGAGGAGTTCAGGACCCCCCTAGAAGAGGTGAGGTCCACCCTAGAGGACGTGAGGTCCCCCCTAGAGGAGGTGAGGTCCCCCCTAGAGGAGTTCAGGACCCCCCTAGAGGAGGTGAGGTCCACCCTAGAGGAGGTGAGGTCCACCCTAGAGGACGTGAGGTCCCCCCTAGAGGAGGTGAGGTCCCCCCTAGAGGAGTTGAGGACCCCCCTAGAGGAGGTGAGGTCCACCCTAGAGGAGGTGAGGTCCCCCCTAGAGGAGTTGAGGACCCCCCTAGAGGAGTTGAGGACCCCCCTAGAGGAGGTGAGGTCCCCCCCTAGAGGAGTTCAGGACCCCCCTAGAGGAGGTGAGGTCCACCCTAGAGGACGTGAGGTCCCCCCTAGAGGAGGTGAGGTCCCCCCTAGAGGAGTTCAGGACCCCCCCTAGAGGAGGTGAGGACCACCCTAGAGGAGGTGAGGTCCCCCCTAGAGGAGTTCAGGACCCCCCTAGAGGAGGTGAGGTCCACCCTAGAGGACGTGAGGTCCCCCCTAGAGGAGGTGAGGTCCCCCCCTAGAGGAGTTCAGGACCCCCCTAGAGGAGGTGAGGTCCCCCCTAGAGGAGGTGAGGTCCCACCCCTAGAGGAGTTGAGGACCCCCCTAGAGGAGGTGAGGACCACCCCCCAAATAAAGCAGGTTAAAATAATTGAATTGCATACATTTTCTTTTAGTAAACACTGCAAACGGGTCCCACAGACCCAAACAGCACACAAAGGTTAAAGGTAAGCATATAATGATGGAAGTAAAAAAGGAGGTAAAAGTAGCTCACGACTTGTTTTATTTTTTGAAAGTTGCTCTCATCCTAAAAAAGGTTCCCGACCCCTGCCATAGAGCGTACAAACTGTAACTATAACTCCCAGTTTCCACCGGGTCCTTCTTTTGCATCGTTGACAGTGGCGGTTCTAGACCAATTTGACTGGGGGGGCCACCGGGGGGGCCAGTTCTTTTCTGAGGGGGGCCCAATCAATGCAGGACGAAAAAGAGAACTAGACAGTATGAAGTAATTGCGCATAAGAAAACAATGCAATCCAGCTATTGGTATTTGTTTCAGTACACTGATTTATTTCAGATAGATCTTATAGTTATTACTGTTAGCTTCAGCTTAAGTTATAGAGCCATGTTTGCACTCACACCATATTTATATGATAAAAATAAAGGCAATGAACAGTTACATCTCTACTTTACATGAGGGTGTCTGCACAATCTCACATTACAGCAACAACATCCTGAGTACCAGAACATATACATTTAAAAAAATAAAATAAAAAAATGTTCATTGTTAGGGGGGCCACAGGGGGGTCAGAGGTCAGTGTTAGGGGGCACTGGCCCCCCCCTGCCCCCCCCTAGAACCGCCCCTGATTGTTGATAGCTCGCCGACTAATTCTTCTTAAATGGAAGGATGAATCACCACCCACCACTCACTGGATTAGAGACCTGTTGCAGTTTTTGCATCTGGAGAAAATGCGGTCCACTCTGAAGGGATCTACTGATAGATGTTATCAGGCCTGGCAGCCATTGATCACACACGTAGAGAAGCTGGACTTAACTCTTTAAAGAAGATTGAGTGGTGCTGAATCTGGGCTACTACCATTTCTAAAGCAGTATTGTACGTTTTGTATATATTTTGTCTTTTTGTTTGTCGTTTGCTTTGTATGTTTGTATTTATTTAATTGTTGTGTCAAATGTGAGATCTCGTTTTTTAAATGTATTTATTTGTCTTCCATGCTGGGGTAAGGGTGGGGGGCTATATTTGATCTGCTTTGTGGCAGTCTGGTTTAAATGTGCACTGTTGCATCTACAGTATGCATTTGACTGCTCAATGACATTCTGTATGATTTGTCTTTGGGATGAAAACTTTCAAAAATCAAGTGTTACAAAAAAAAAGAATGAATGAGATCTTAGTGAAGGGTTTCAGTTCTATAATGTTGTTTGAGGTTAAACAGAAGAAAGCACCAAGAGGCCCGAGACAGCACATTGTTTAATTAATTAATATGTCTATTCATGTTTTAAATATATAATAAAGATGTTCCAGATCGGAGATAAATAATTAGTTCATGAAAAGTGAAGACTAACGAGTTCTGTTGTTTTTTAAAAAGGTATATCTATTGTAGTTTTTGCTATAAAAAGGTTTCTCTCATTCAAGTGGCCAACAGATTATTGTTGTGTAGCACTTAGATTTTTACCAAATGTCCCAAAAATGTGAGAATTCAAATGAAAAAAATTCAGAAAAAGAAATTCAAAGTACACAGCTGTTGCCTAGCAACATAGCTGCAGACTCCAGGCGCTGACGTCATGTGTGGGCGGGGCTTATAGAACGGTCTTTCATTAGAATTGTGACGTCATATGTGGGCGGGGCTTATGGAACGGTCTTGTCTTTGATCTCTGACGTCATGTGTGGGCGGGGCTTATGGAACTCTGATCTCTGACGTCATTGGGAATGCTTTGAAGTTGAGAACAGGCAGGCTGGAGGATTCTCAGAGAGAGTTCAGTGTTTCAGTTCACACTAACACAGCGGTTTAGTCAGACTCTCAGCAGTTCACGCACAAATACAAAGGTTTCGGTTGCAGAGGTGTTAAAAACGTTGGTGGCGGCCGTTATGTCCGGTCCAGTTCGTGAGGAGACACCGACACAATCCAATCCAATCCCAATCCCAACGCAAGTCCCAAAGGTTTTGGTCCCAGTGGTGTTAAAAACGTTGGTGGCGGCCGTTATGTCCGGTCCAGTTCGTGAGGAGACACCGACACAATCCAATCCAATCCCAACGCAGGTCCCAGAGGTTTCGGTTGCAGAGGTGTTAAAAACGTGGGTGGCGGCCGCAGTGTCTAGCCCGGTTTGTGAGGAGACACCGACACAATCCAATCCAATCCCAATCCCAACGCAGGTCCCAGAGGTTTCGGTTGCAGAGGTGTTGAAAACGTGGGTGGCGGCCGTTATGTCCGGTCCAGTTCGTGAGGAGACACCGACACAATCCAATCCAATCCCAATCCCAACGCAGGTCCCAAAGGTTTTGGTCCCAGAGGTGTTAAAAACGTTGGTGGCTGCCGTTATGTCCGGTCCAGTTCGTGAGGAGACACCGACACAATCCAATCCAATCCCAATCCCAACGCAAGTCCCAAAGGTTTTGGTCCCAGAGGTGTTAAAAACGTTGGTGGCGGCCGTTATGTCCGGTCCAGTTCGTGAGGAGACACCAACACAATCCAATCCAATCCCAACGCAGGTCCCAGAGGTTTCGGTTGCAGAGGTGTTAAAAACGTGGGTGGCGGCCGCAGTGTCTAGCCCGGTTTGTGAGGAGACACCGACACAATCCAATCCAATCCCAATCCCAACGCAGGTCCCAGAGGTTTCGGTTGCAGAGGTGTTGAAAACGTGGGTGGCGGCCGTTATGTCCGGTCCAGTTCGTGAGGAGACACCGACACAATCCAATCCAATCCCAATCGCAACGCAGTCCCAAAGGTTTTGGTCCCAGAGGTGTTAAAAACGTTGGTGGCGGCCGTTATGTCCGGTCCAGTTCGTGAGGAGACACCGACACAATCCAATCCAATCCCAATCCCAACGCAGGTCCCAGAGGTTTCGGTTGCAGAGGTGTTAAAAACGTTGGTGGCGGCCGCCGTGTCTGGCCCAGTTTGTGAGGAGACACCTGCCGAAAGAACGCCAAAAAGACGAGGCGCCATCGGCCCAACTATTTCTAAAGTCCTCAATATTTTATCCGAGGACGTGAGTTGTATCCTCGGTAATGTTTTGACCAGCTATGAGCTTTTCGACTCCGAGTTTGAAGACTTGAAGTTTGAGAGCTCACTGGAGGCTGGCCAAGTAGCTGGAGAGATCACTGAGCTAATGGAACAACAGAGGAGCATAGGAAGCTCCATCAAGACGTTTTTAGCAAAGGAATATGTCAAAGCGTCCGTTCATTGCATGGCGACACAGACGAGGAGAAAGTTCTACCCAGCCGCCGCGGCTCAAGAGAGCAGAGGTTCTTTACACATCGTGGTAGATCAGGTTTGGGATGTTCTCCTGAAGCGGGATGGGGAGCATCCAGAGGAGGGGGAAGAGGTCTGTGTGGTTCAGAAGTTCAAGGACACCGTCCCTGCTCGAATCCCTGAACTCACACGGACTCTTGCTGACCTCCTCTTTGAGTTCGGGACCACCAGCTGCTCCTGGCATCACTTTGCGAGTGCCACAGGCTTTGGAGCAGCGTGCCACAGCTGGCAGATCATCATCGATGGAACAGTTCCTGAGTTTCACGCTGAGATGAAAAACTACATCCAGGACGCTTCGAGGAGTTTCCTGACGATGATGGTCTCCTGGATGAACCATGGGGTCCAGGTCCACAGTGACAGGGTCCAGCTGGCTATCACTGAGGCTAGTTCTGCGCCACCGCCTCAGGTCCCAGAGGTGTTGGTCGAAGAGGAGAGGAAACTTCTTCACTTCAAGCCAACAAAACGTCGTTTCTTCTAAGTGAAAAGGCGTATCTCAGGTTTTGCGGGATTCCCGGTTCGCCTGCATTCAGTGAGTAGTGAAAAAAACACCAATGAAATGAGGGATTCATTTTGAAGATCGACCCTGCACGTCATCGGACACTTCCAGAGACCAACTGAGCAGGAAGTGGCCTCCGAGCTAGAAGATTGAGGGTTCGATTCCCAGTCCTGAGCCTAAGTCTGTGTGTTGTGTGCGTTGGTAGTTAGGGTTTACTATTTTCCCCATCTTTACATTTGAACAACTAATAACTGATTCAAATTGACAAAAAAAAAGGGAATGCATGACCATCTTGCACACACACACACACACACACACACACACACACACACACACACACACACACACACACACACACAGTAGCAAGAGATGCACATAACCAACACAAAAGTGCAAAAGCGCTATATAAATCCCATGTTTTATTATTATTATTATTAACCAATCACAGTAATGGATTTTTTTCAAATGCATCCACTTTCATCATCCAATAAGCAATTCAAATAAATGTATATCAAATATTGTTCTGCTCATCTTTATATGAAATACTAAGAGGTACTTAAAACACATCTGCTGTGTCGCTGTCACACACACAATAGAATTGGGAGGGATTACCCTCTGCAATGGGCACGCATGCAGACTCTGCTTTTAACCCTTCCAGGAGGCTAGAACTAGGAGCAGTGGGCAGCTATTGCACAGCGCCCGGGGACCAATGGGAGTCAGGGGGGGAGGGGGTGTCCGGTGCCTTGCTCAAGGGTCAGGGGCGGTTCTAGGGGGGGCAGGGGGGGGGCAATGCCCCCACCCCCACCCCAACACTGACTTTGGACCCCCCTGTGGCCCCCCCTGAAGAAGAGAAAAAAGTTTATGATTAAACGATTTCTTGGCTGACGGAATAGGCAGAACTAACGATATTTGTCATTCTAGTCGGACCCATTAGAGCAGGGGTCTCCGCATAATTCCACTGGGGACAGGGGGGACATGTCGAAATCCTGTTTCCCCCACTTTACACATATATTTAACGCAAGATGTCATCGCCACGGAGGAGCACACAGCCTCTGTGAGCGAGTGAGACAGAGAGAGAGAGAGAGAGAGAGAGAGAGAGAGAGATAGAGAGAGAGAGCTAGAGAGAGAGAGAGAGAGAGCTAGAGAGAGAGAGAGAGCTAGAGAGAGAGAGCTAGAGAGAGAGAGAGAGAGAGAGAGAGAGAGAGATAGAGAGAGAGAGCGCTAGAGAGAGAGAGAGAGAGAGCTAGAGAGAGAGAGAGAGCTAGAGAGAGAGAGAGAGAGAGCTAGAGAGAGAGAGCTAGAGAGAGAGAGAGCTAGAGAGAGAGAGAGAGAGCTAGAGAGAGAGAGAGCTAGAGAGAGAGAGAGAGCTAGAGAGAGAGAGAGAGAGCTAGAGAGAGAGAGAGAGAGCTAGAGAGAGAGAGAGAGAGAGAGAGAGAGAGAGAGAGAGAGAGAGAGAGGGAGCACACTTTTATCTATTTAATAGAGTTGTAAAAAATAATGTAAGAAATCATTCCAATGTGTGCTAGAGGACAGTAAAAAAAGAAAACTGTTTAAAAGGGGAGTGATTCCTAAAATATGCATAAATAAAAAGAAAGAATGCTAACTAGGTAACATAAGACAAGAATAAACTAGTTTAAATTATTTGTTATTGGTTTGATCAAATTCTAAAGATGTTTGGATAATTGAAAAGTATACAGCTCCCTTTCGTCTGAGTGTTGAGAGCTGTTTCCATACATTCATGTTGCTCTCAAAGTGCTCCAGATTGATGCATTTCACTTCAACATTTAATAAAAAAATCTTCCCGGGGGAGCATGCTCCCGGACCCCCCTAGAGGACGTGAGGTCCACCCTAGAGGACGTGAGGTCCACCCTAGAGGAGGTGAGGTCCCCCCTAGAGGAGGTGAGGACCACCCTAGAGGATGTGAGGTCCACCCTAGAGGAGGTGAGGACCACCCTAGAGGACGTGAGGGCCACCGCAGAGGGTGAGGACCCCCTAGAGGAGGTGAGTCCCCCCTAGAGGAGGTGAGGACCCCCCTAGAGGACGTGAGGTCCACCCTAGAGGAGGTGAGGACCACCCTAGAGGAGGTGAGGACCCCCCTAGAGGACTGAGGGCCACCGCAGAGGAGGTGAGGACCCCCCTAGAGGAGGTGAGGTCCCCCCTAGAGGAGGTGAGGACCACCCTAGAGGATGTGAGGTCCACCCTAGAGGAGGTGAGGACCACCCTAGAGGACGTGAGGGCCACCGCAGAGGAGTGAGGACCCCCCTAGAGGAGGTGAGGTCCACCCTAGAGGAGGTGAGGTCCCCCCTAGAGGAGGTGAGGTCCCCCCCTAGAGGAGGTGAGGTCCCCCCTAGAGGAGGTGAGGACCACCCCCCCAAATAAAGCAGGTTAAAATAATTGAATTGCAAACATTTTCTTTGAGTAAACACTGCAAACGGGTCCCACAGACCCAAACAGCACACAAAGGCTAAAGGTAGCATATAATAATGTTAAAATGTGCTAAATATACACTCTGCAAAAAACAAACTGTAACTATAACCCCCAGTTTCCACCGGGTCCCTCTGCGTAGCATTACGGCCGTGTTACGGCTGCGCCGCGGCTTACGCAAAGATCGCTACCACTCTAGTCAATGGGTGCAATTCCACCACACGTGGCGCTTACGGCTCAGAAGCGTCCCTCTCGGCGCCGGGCTCCTCTGAAATTAGGATGAATCCTATTTTCTACGCGACGCAGCCGTAAGGTAATGTCGGGCAGGCAGGAAGTGGAACGTTCAGAGCATATATAGCATATATATATATTACTGCTGTCAAAATTATCGCGTTAACGGCGGTAATTAATTTTTTGAATTAATTGCGTTAAAATATTTAACGCATTTAACGCATGTGCAGAATGGCCCGCCCCATACGTGCCCCCAGTGGCAGCGCCAGGGTGTGGCTGGGGCAGGCTGCACCCATACCAAGAAATGGCTTAGCCCCTCCATGAAACATGATGTTAAAGTAAGCAAAATAAAGTCCGCCAACTCGCGTGGAGTACATTTCACAGACAGCAGTTAGTCAGACTGATTTCAGTAGCCACGGTTTTGAAAACTTTTGTCACGTAGTGATCGTCTTCTTAATAGAACATCTTTGATAACGGCGTGGTGTTGTTGCAGGAAGTCCCGACGGAGAATACTCTTGCTGTAGTCCAGGTAACACGTAACTGGTACGCAGGTTATGGCGTAATCTGAAATGCGTACCGTCTCTTGTGTCACAAAGCGCATTTGCGTACCGAAGTACTTGTGAAGCTTTTCCAGAAGGCGGTTCGATCCCCGGACGACAGAGTCGGTCTCCGTGTGCACAGACAGGCTGCTGTTAACGTCGGTCTGTACAACGGAACTGAGCCGACACTACGCCGACCGGCTGCGGAGGGAGACCCCCCCCCTTCACTGGAGAACTGCGCTGAAACAGCTGATCACAACGTTCACTCTGTGGTCACGAAGTACTCCACTAGCTCTGTCGACTTTCCTGAAGTACTCCACTACCCTCTGTCGACTTTCCTGAAGTACTCCACTAGCCCCCCCCCCTCTGTCGACTTTCCTGAAGTACTCCACTAGCCCCCCCCCTCTGTCGACTTTCCTGAAGTACTCCACTAGCCCCTCTGTCGACTTTCCTGAAGTACTCCACTAGCCCCCCCCCTCTGTCGACTTTCCTGAAGTACTCCACTAGCCCCCCCCCCTCTGTCGACTTTCCTGAAGTACTCCACTAGCCCCCCCCCCTCTGTCGACTTTCCTGAAGTACTCCACTAGCCCCCCCCCCTCTGTCGACTTTCCTGAAGTACTCCACTAGCCCCCCCCCTCTGTCGACTTTCCTGAAGTACTCCACTAGCCCCCCCCCCTCTGTCGACTTTCCTGAAGTACTCCACTAGCCCCCCCCCCTCTGTCGACTTTCCTGAAGTACTCCACTAGCCCCCCCCCTCTGTCGACTTTCCTGAAGTACTCCACTAGCCCCCCCCCCTCTGTCGACTTTCCTGAAGTACTCCACTAGCCCCCCCCCCTCTGTCGACTTTCCTGAAGTACTCCACTAGCCCCCCCCCCTCTGTCGACTTTCCTGAAGTACTCCACTAGCCCCCCCCCCTCTGTCGACTTTCCTGAAGTACTCCACTAGCCCCCCCCCCTCTGTCGACTTTCCTGAAGTACTCCACTAGCCCCCCCCCCTCTGTCGACTTTCCTGAAGTACTCCACTAGCCCCCCCCCCTCTGTCGACTTTCCTGAAGTACTCCACTAGCCCCCCCCCCTCTGTCGACTTTCCTGAAGTACTCCACTAGCCCCCCCCCTCTGTCGACTTTCCTGAAGTACTCCACTAGCCCCCCCCCCTCTGTCGACTTTCCTGAAGTACTCCACTAGCCCCCCCCCCTCTGTCGACTTTCCTGAAGTACTCCACTAGCCCCCCCCCTCTGTCGACTTTCCTGAAGTACTCCACTAGCCCCCCCCCCTCTGTCGACTTTCCTGAAGTACTCCACTAGCCCCCCCCCTCTGTCGACTTTCCTGAAGTACTCCACTAGCCCCCTCTGTCGACTTTCCTGAAGTACTCCACTAGCCCCCCCCCTCTGTCGACTTTCCTGAAGTACTCCACTAGCCCCCCCCCTCTGTCGACTTTCCTGAAGTACTCCACTAGCCCCCCCCCTCTGTCGACTTTCCTGAAGTACTCCACTAGCCCCCCCCCCTCTGTCGACTTTCCTGAAGTACTCCCCGTTGATAGAAATCAACACGTGATGAATTCAGACCCACGGTGTGATGACTGATAGGTGTGTGGGCTGTCTGTCATTTTGACACACAGAACATGTTATAATAAACAGATTCTGTGTTAGATGGATTATATCCGCCTTCTTTCATTTATCTTTCCATTCCAACAATATACAGAAAGAAATGGCATATTTTGGACATAGTTCGAATGGTGATTAATCTGATTAATTAATTTTTAAACTGTGATTAATCTGATTAAAGATTGTAATCGTTTGACAGCCCATATATATACACACACACACACAAACTAATTTGCAGACCCTATTCCTCCGTAGTCTTTCAAGTAGGAGGACAAATGCCAGCGTTCTCCTCCGGTTTACAGGCACTGTGTAAATTATATATATATAGAATAATTATGCATCAAACTTTTTTACCACTAAAATACAGCAACACATCTTTGATTCATGTCGTTTATAACTGGAATATTATTATTATTGTGGTTTTGAATTTACCGGTTTTTATTCAATTTTACCGGCTAAAAACCGGTAATTACCGGT
>JAULUE010000022.1:0-15903 GCA_036324585.1 Champsocephalus esox
GGGGAGGGAGGGGAGGGGGGGGGAGGGGGAGAGGGGGGGGGGAGGGAGGGGGAGGGGGGGGGAGGGGGGGGGAGGGGGAGGGGGGGGGGAGGGGGGGGGGAGGGGGAGGGGGGGGGGAGGGGGGGGGAGGGGAGGGGGGGGAGGGGGGGAGGGGGGGGGGAGGGGGGGGAGGGGGGGAGGGGAGGGGGAGGGAGGGGGGGAGGGGGGGGGGAGGGGGGGGGGAGGGGGGGGAGGGGGAGGGGGGGGGAGGGGGGGAGGGGGGGGGGAGGGGAGGGGAGGGGGGGAGGGAGGGGGGGGAGGGGGGGGGGAGGGGGGGAGGGGAGGGGGGGGAGGGAGGGGGGGAGGGGGGGAGGGGGGGAGGGGGGGAGGGGGGAGGGGAGGGGGGGGGAGGGAGGGGGGGGGAGAGGGGGAGGGGGGGGGAGGGGGAGGAGGGGGGGGGGGGAGGGGGAGGGGGGGGAGGGGGGGGAGAGGGGGGAGGGAGGGGGGGGGGAGGGGGGGGGAGGGGAGGGGGGGGGAGGAGGGGGGAGGGGAGAGGGGGGGGGAGGAGAGGGAGGGGGGGAGAGGGGGGGGGAGGGGAGAGGGGGGGGGAGGGGGAGGGGAGGGGGGGGGGAGGGGGGGGAGGGGGGAGGGGGGGAGGGGGGAGGGGAGGGGGGGGAGGGGGGGAGGGGGGGGGAGGGGAGGGGGGGGAGAGAGAGAGGGGGGGGAGAGGAGGGGGGGGGAGGGGGAGGGGAGGGGGGGGAGGGGGGGAGGGGGGGGAGGGGAGGGGGGGGGGAGGAGGGGGGAGGGGGGGGGGGGAGGAGGGGGGGGAGGGGGAGAGGGGGGGGAGGGGGGAGAGGGAGGGGGAGGGGGGGGGAGGGGGGGGAGGGGGGAGGGGAGGGGGGGGGAGAGGGGGGAGGGGGGGGGAGGGAGGGGGAGGGGGGGGAGAGGGGGAGGGGGGGGGAGGGGGGGGAGGGGGAGGGGGGGGGGAGGGAGGGGGGGGAGAGGGGGGGGGAGGGGGGGGGGAGGGGGGAGGGGGGGAGGGGGGGGGAGGGGAGAGGGAGAGGGGGGGGGGAGGGGGGGGAGGGGGGGAGGGGGGAGGGGGGGGGGAGGGGAGGGGGGGGGAGGGGGGGAGGGGGAGGGGGGAGGGGGGGGGGAGGGGGAGGGGGGAGGGGGGGGAGAGGGGGAGGGGGGAGAGGGAGGAGGGGGGGGGGAGGGGGGGGAGGGGGGGGAGGGGGGGAGAGGGGGAGGGGGGGGGAGGGGGAGGGGGAGGGGGGGGAGGGGGGGGGAGGGAGGGGGGGGGGAGGGGGGGGGGAGGGGGGAGGGGGGGGAGGGGGGGGAGGGGGGAGGGGGGGAGGGGGGGGGGAGGGGGGAGGGGGGGAGGGAGGGGGGGGGAGGGAGAGAGAGGGGGAGGGGGGGAGGGGGGGGAGGGGGGAGGGGGGAGGGGAGGGGAGAGGGGGAGGGGGGGGAGGGAGGGGGGGGAGGGGAGGGGGGGGGGAGGGGGGAGGGGGAGGGGGAGGGAGAGGGGGGGAGGGGGGAGGGGGGGGGAGGGGGAGGGGGGGGGAGAGGGGGGAGGGAGGGGGGGGAGGGAGAGGGGAGAGGGGGAGGGGGGAGAGGGGGAGGGGGGGGGGAGGGGGGGGAGAGGGGGGGAGGGGGGGGGAGGGGGGAGAGGGGGGGGGAGGGGGAGGGGGGGGGGAGGGGGAGGGGGGGAGGGGGGGAGAGGGGGGGGGAGGGGGAGGGGGGGGGGAGAGGGGGGGGAGGGGGGGAGGGGGGGGGAGGGGGGGAGGGGGAGGGGAGGGGGGGAGAGGAGGGGGGGGAGGGGGAGGGGGGGGAGGGGGGGGGAGGGGGGGAGGGGGAGGGGGGGGAGAGGGGAGGGGGAGGGGGAGGGGGGGGAGGGGGGGGGGAGGGGGGGAGGGAGGGGGGAGGGGAGGGGGGGGAGGGGGGGAGGGGGGAGGGGGGGAGGGGGAGGGGGAGGGGAGGGGGGGGAGGGGGGGGAGGGGGGGGGGAGAGGGGGGGAGGGGGGAGGGGGGAGAGGGGGGGGGGAGGGGGAGGAGAGGGGGGGGGGAGGGGGGGGGAGGGGGAGAGGGAGGGGGGGGGGAGGGGGGAGGGGGGGGAGGGGGGAGGGGGAGGGGGGGGAGGGGGGGGAGGGGGGGGGAGGGAGGGGGGGGGGAGGGGGGGAGGGGGGAGGGGGGGGAGGGGGGAGGGGGGGGAGGGGGAGGGGGGGAGGGGGGAGGGGGGGGGGAGGGAGGGGGGGGAGGGGGGGGAGGGGGGGGGGAGGGGGGGAGGGGGGGGGGAGGGGGAGGGGGGGGGGAGAGGGGGAGGGGGGGGGGAGGGGGAGGGGGGGAGGGGGGAGGGAGGGGAGGGGGGAGGAGGGAGGGGGGAGGGGGGGGGAGGGGGGGGAGGGGGGGGGGAGGGGGAGAGAGAGGGGAGGGAGGGGAGGGGGGAGGGGAGGGGGGGAGGGGGGGGAGGGGGAGGGGGGGAGGGGGGGAGGGAGGGGGGGGGAGGGGAGGGGGGGGAGGGGGAGGGGGGGGAGGGGGGGGGAGGGGGGGGAGGGGGGGGGAGGGGGGGGAGGGGGGGGAGGGGGGGGGGAGGGGGGGGAGGGGGGGGAGGGGAGGGGGGGGAGGGGAGAGGAGGGGGGAGAGGGGGGGGGGAGGGGGGGAGGGGGGAGGGGGGGAGGGGGAGGAGGGGGGGGAGGGGGGAGGGGGGGAGGGGGGGAGGGGGGGGGGAGGGGGGGAGGGAGGGGGGGGGGAGGGGGGGGGGAGGGGGGGGGGGGGAGGGGAGAGGGGGGGGGGAGGGGGGGGAGGGGGGGGGAGGGGGGGGAGGGGGGGAGGGGGGGGAGGGAGGGGAGGGGGAGGGGGGGGGGAGAGGGGGAGAGGGAGGGGGAGGGGGGGGAGGGGGGGGGGAGAGGGGGGAGAGGGGGGGAGGGAGGGGAGAGGGAGGGAGAGAGAGAGGGGGGGGGAGGGGGGGGGGAGAGGGGGGGAGGGGGGGGGGAGAGAGGGGGGGGGAGGGGGGGGAGGGGGAGGGGGGGGGAGGGGGGGGGGAGGGGAGGGGGGGAGGGGGGGGGAGAGGGGGGGGAGGGGAGGGGGGGGGGAGAGGGGGGAGGGGGGGGGAGGGGGGGGGAGGGGAGGGGGGGAGGGGGGGGAGGGGGGAGGGGGGGGGGAGGGGAGGGAGGGGGGGGGAGGGGAGAGGGGGGAGGAGGGGGGGGGAGGGGGGGGAGGGGGGGAGGGGGGAGGAGAGGGGGGGGGGAGGGGGGGGGAGGGGGGGAGGGGGGAGGGGGGGGGGAGGGGGAGGGGGGGGGGAGGGGAGGGGAGGGAGAGGGGGGGGGGAGGGGGGGGAGGGGGGGGGGAGGGGGGAGAGGGGGGGAGGGGGGGGAGGGGGAGGGAGGGGGGGGGGAGGGGAGGGGGGGGGGAGAGGGGGGGAGGGGGGGGGAGGGGGGAGAGGGGAGAGAGAGGGGGAGGGGGGGGAGGGGGAGGGGGGGGGGAGGGGGGGGGGAGGGGGGGGGGAGGGGGGGGAGGGGAGGGGGAGGGGGGAGGGGGGGGGAGGGGGAGGGGAGGGGGGGGAGGGGGGGGAGGAGGGGGGGGGGAGGGGGGGGGGAGAGGGGGGGAGGGGGAGGGGGAGAGGGGGGGGGGAGGGGGGGGGAGAGGGGGGGGGGAGGAGGGGGGGGGGAGGGAGGGGGAGAGGGGGGGGAGGGGGGGGAGGGGGGGGGGAGGGGGAGGGGGGGGGGAGGAGGGGGGGAGGGGGGGGGGAGGGGAGAGGGGGGGGGGAGGGGGGGAGGGGGGGGGGAGGGGGGGGGGAGGGAGGGGGGGAGAGGGAGGGAGAGGGGAGGGGAGGGGGGAGAGGGAGAGGGGGGGGGGAGGGGGAGGGGGGAGGGGGAGGGGGGGGAGGGGAGGGGGGGGGGAGGGGGGGGGGAGAGAGAGGGGGGGGAGGGGGGGGGGAGGGGAGGGGGAGGGGGGGGAGGAGGGGGGGGGAGGGGGGAGGGGGGGGGGAGGGGAGGGGGGAGAGGGGGGGAGGGGGAGGGGGGAGGGGGGGAGGGGGGAGGGGGAGGGGAGGGGGGGGAGGGAGGGGGAGAGGGGGGGGGGAGGGGGGGAGGGGGGGGGAGGGGGGGGAGGGAGGGGGGAGAGGGGAGAGGGGGGGGGAGGGGGGAGGGGGGGGGGAGGGGGGGGAGAGGGGGGGGGGAGGGGGGGGGAGGGGAGGGGGGGGAGGGGGGGGGGAGGAGGGGAGGGGGGGGGGAGGGGGGGAGAGAGAGAGGGGGGGAGAGGGGGGGAGGGGGGGAGGGGGGGGGGAGGGGGGGGAGGGGAGGGGGGGGAGGGGGGGGGGAGGGGGGGAGGGGGGGGGAGGGGGGGAGGGGAGGGGGGGGGAGGGGGAGGGGGGGGGAGGGGGGGGGGGGGGAGGGGGGGAGGGGGGGAGGGGGGAGGGGGGAGAGGGGGGAGGGGGGGAGGGGGGGGGAGGAGGGGGAGAGGGGGAGAGGGGAGGGGGGGAGGGGGAGGGGGGGGGGAGAGGGGGGGGGGAGGGGGGAGGGGGGGGGGAGGGGGGGGGGAGGGGGGGGGGAGGGGGGAGGGGGGGGAGAGGGGAGGGGGGGGGGAGGGGGGGGGAGGGGGAGGGGAGGGGGGGGAGGGGAGGGGGGGGGGAGGGGGGAGGGGGAGAGGAGAGGGGGGGGGAGGGGGGGGGAGGGGGGAGGGGGGGGAGGGGGGGGGGAGGGGGGAGAGGGGGGGGAGAGGGGGGGGAGGGGGGAGGGGGGAGGGGGGAGGGGGGGAGAGGGGGGGGGAGGGGGGAGGGGGGGAGGGGGGGGGAGGGGGGGAGAGGGGGAGGGGGAGGGGGGGGAGGGGGGGGGGAGGGGGGGGAGGGGGGGAGGGAGGGGGGGGAGGGGGGAGAGGGGGGGGGAGGGGGGGGGAGGGGGAGAGGGGGGGGAGGAGGGGGGGGAGAGGGGGGGGAGAGGGGGGGGGAGGGGAGAGGGGGGGGGGAGGGGGGAGAGGGGGGGGAGAGGGGGAGGGAGGGGGGAGGGGGAGGGGGGGGGGAGGGGGGGGGGAGGGGGGGAGGGGGGAGGGGGGGGGAGAGGGAGGGGGGAGAGGAGGGGAGGGGGGGGGAGGGGGGGGGAGGGGAGGGGAGGGGGGGGAGGGGGGGGAGAGAGGGGGGGGGGAGAGAGGGGGGGGGAGGGGGGGGAGGGAGGGGGGGAGAGGGGGGGAGGGGGAGGGGGGGGGGAGGGGGAGGGGGGGAGGGGGGAGGGAGGGGGGGGAGGGGGGGGAGGGGAGAGGGGGGGGGGAGAGGGGGGGGAGGGGAGGGGGGGGGAGGGGGGAGGGGGGGGGGAGGGAGAGAGAGGGGGGGGGGAGGGGGGGGGGAGAGGGGGGGGGGAGAGGGGGGGGGGAGGGGGGGGGAGGGGGGAGGGGGGGAGGGGGGAGGGGAGGGGGGGGGAGGGGGAGGGGGGGGAGAGGGGGGGGGGAGGGGGGGGGGAGGGGGGGGAGGGGAGGGGGGGGAGAGGGGGAGAGGGGGAGAGAGGGGAGGGAGGGGGGAGGGAGGGGGGGGGAGAGGGGGGGAGGGGGGAGGGGGAGGGGGAGGGGGGGGGGAGGGGGAGGGGGGGGGGAGGGGGGGAGAGAGAGGGGGGGGGGAGGGGGGGGAGAGGGGGGGAGGGGGGGGGGAGGGGGGGGAGGGGAGGGGGGGGGGAGGGGGGAGGGGGGGGGGAGAGGGGGGGAGGGGGGGGGAGGGGGGGGAGGGGGGGGGGAGAGGAGGGGGGGGGGGGGGGAGAGGGGGGAGGGAGAGAGGGGGGGGGGAGAGGGGGGGGAGAGGGGGGGGGAGAGAGGGGGGGGAGGGGGAGGGGGGGAGGAGGGAGGGAGGGGGGGGAGGGGGGGGAGGGGAGAGAGAGGGGGAGGGGGGGGGAGGGGGGGGGAGAGGGGAGGGGGGGGGAGGGGGGAGGGGGGGGGAGGGGGGGGAGGGGGGGGGGAGGGGGGAGGAGGGGGAGGGGGGGGAGGAGGGGGGGGGGAGAGGGGGGGGGAGGGGGGGAGGGGGGGGGGGGGGAGGGGGGGGGAGAGAGGGGGGAGGGGGGGGGAGAGGGGGGGGAGAGGGGGGGGGGAGGGGGGAGGGGAGAGAGGGGGGGAGGGGGGGGGAGGGAGAGGGGGGAGGGGGGGGAGGGGGGAGGGGGGGGGAGGGGGGGGGGAGGGGGGGAGGGGGGGAGGGGGAGGGGGGGGGAGGGGGGGGGAGGGGAGGGGGGGGGGAGGGGGGGGGAGAGAGAGGAGGGGGGAGGGGGGGAGGGAGGGGGGGGGGAGAGGGGGGGGAGGGGGAGGGGGGGGGGAGAGGGGGAGGGGGGGGAGGGGGGGGAGGGGGGGGGGAAGAGGGGGGAGAGGGGGGGAGGGGGGGGGGAGAGGGGGAGGGGGGGGAGGGGGGAGAGAGGGGGGGGGGAGAGAGGGGGGGAGGGAGGAGGGGGGGGGAGGGGAGGGGAGGGGAGGGGGGAGAGAGAGGGGGAGAGGGAGGAGGGGGGGGGGAGGGGGGGGGAGGGGGGGGGAGGGGGGGGGAGGGGGGAGAGGGGGGGGAGGGGGGGAGGGGGGGGGGAGGGGGGGGGAGAGGAGGGGGGGGGGAGGGGGGGGGGAGGGGGGGAGGGGGGGGGGGGAGGAGGGGGGGGGGAGGGGGGGGGAGAGGGGGGGGGGAGGGGGAGGGGGGGAGAGGGGAGGGGGGGGGAGGGGGGGGGGAGAGGGGGAGGGGGGGGAGGGGGAGGGGGGGGAGAGGGGGGGGAGGGGGGAGAGAGAGAGGGAGGGGGGGGGAGGGGGGGGAGGGGGGGAGAGGGGGGAGGGGGGGGAGGGAGGAGAGGGGGGGAGGGGGAGGGGGGGGGAGGGGAGGGGGGGGGAGGAGGGGGGGAGGGGGGAGAGGGGAGGGGGGGGGAGGGGGGGGGGAGAGGGGGGAGAGGGGGGGGGAGGGGGAGAGGGGGGGGAGGGGGGGGGGAGGGGGGGGGGAGGGGGGAGGGGGGGGAGGGGGGAGGGGGAGGGGGGGGGGAGGGGGGGGGGAGGGAGAGAGAGGGGGGGGAGGGGAGGGGGGGAGGGGAGGGGGAGGGGGGGGGGAGGGGGGAGGGGAGGGGGAGGGGGGGGAGGGAGGGGGGGGAGAGGGGGGGGAGGGGGAGGGGGGGGGAGGGGGGGGGGAGGGGGGGGGAGGGGGGGGGGAGGGGGGGGGGAGGGGGGGGGAGGGGGGGGGGAGGGGGGGGGAGGGGGAGGGGGGGGGGAGGGGAGGGGGGGGGGAGGGAGGGGGGAGAGGGGGGGGGGAGGGGAGAGGGGGGGAGAGGGGGGGGGAGGGAGGAGGGGGGGGGGAGGGGGGGAGGAGAGGGGGGGGGGAGGGGGGGGGGAGGGGGGGGGGAGGGGGGGGAGGGGGGGGGGAGGGGGAGAGGGAGAGGGGGGGGGGAGAGGGAGGGGGGGAGGGAGGGGGGGAGGGGGGGGGGAGAGGAGGGGGAGGGGGGGGGGAGGGGAGGGGGGGGGGAGGGGGGGGGGAGGGAGGGGGGGGGAGGGGGGGGAGGGGGGGAGGGGGGGAGGGGGGAGGGAGGGGGGAGGGGGGGGAGGGGAGGGGGGGGGGAGGGGAGGGGGGGGAGGGGGGGGAGGGGGGGGGAGGGGGGGGGGAGGGGGGAGGGAGGGGGGGGGAGGGGAGAGAGAGGGGGGAGGAGGGGGGGGGGAGAGGGGGGGGGGAGGAGGGGGGGGGAGGGGGGAGGAGGGGAGGGGGGGGGAGGGGGGAGGGGGGGGGAGGGGGGGAGGGGGGGGGGAGGGGGGGGGGAGAGGGGGGGGGGAGGGGGGGAGGGAGGGGGGAGAGGGGGGGGGAGGGAGGGGGGGGGGAGGGAGGGGGGGAGAGGGGGGGAGGGGGGGAGGGGAGAGGGGGGGGGAGGGGGGAGGGGGGGGGGAGGGGGGGAGGGGGGGGAGGGGAGGGGGGGGGGAGGGAGGGGGGGAGAGAGGGGGGGAGGGGGAGGGGGGGGGGAGAGGGGGGGGGGAGGGGGGGGGGAGGGGGGGGGGAGAGAGAGGGGGGGAGGGGGGGAGGGGGAGGGGAGGGGGGGGGGAGGGGGGGGAGGGGGAGGGGGGGGGGAGGGGGAGGGAGGGGGGGGGAGAGGGGGAGGGGGGGGGGAGGGGGAGGGGGGGAGAGGGGGGGGAGGGGGGGAGAGGGGGGGGAGGGGGAGAGGGGGGGAGGGGGGGGGAGGGGGAGGGGGGGGAGGGGGGAGGAGGGGAGGGGGGGGGGAGGGGGGGGGGAGGGGAGGGGGGGAGGGGGGGGAGGGAGGGGGGGGGGAGGGGGGGGGAGGGGGAGGGGGGGGAGGGGGGGGGAGGGGGAGAGGGGAGGGGGGGGGGAGGGGGGAGGGGGGAGGGGGGGGGGAGGGGGGAGGGGGGGGGGAGGGGGGGGAGAGGGGGGGGGAGGGGGGAGGGGGGGGAGGGGAGGGGGAGGGGGGAGGGGGGGAGGGGGGGGGAGGGGGGGAGAGAGAGAGGGAGGGGGGGGGAGGGGGGGGAGGGGGGGAGGGGGGGGGGAGGGGGGAGAGGGGGGGAGGGGGGGGAGGGGAGGGGGGGAGGGGGGGGGGAGAGGGGGGGGGAGGGGGGGGGGAGGGGGAGGGGGGGGAGGGGGGGAGGGGGGGGAGGGGGGGGGGAGAGAGGGGAGGGGAGGGGGGGAGGGGGGGGGGAGGGGGAGGGGGGGGGGAGAGGGGGGAGGGGGGGAGGGGAGGGGAGGGGAGGGGGAGAGGGGGGGGGGAGGGGGGGGGGAGGGGGGGGGGAGGGAGGGAGGGGGGGGGGGGGGGGGAGGGGGGGAGGGGGGGGGAGGGGGGGGGGAGGGGGAGGGGGGGAGGGGGGGGAGGGGGGGGGGAGGGGGGGGAGGGGGGGAGGGGGAGGGGGGAGGGGGGAGAGGGGGGGGGAGGGGAGGGGGGGGAGGGGGGGGGGAGAGAGAGAGGGGAGGGAGGGGGGGGGAGAGGAGGGGGGGAGGGAGGGGGGGGGAGGGGAGAGGGGGGGGAGGGGAGAGGGGGGAGGGGGGGGGAGGGGGGGGGGAGGGGGGGGAGGGGGGGGGGAGGGGGAGGGGGGGAGGGGGGGGGGAGGAGGGGGGAGGGGGGAGAGGAGGGGGGGGGGAGGGAGGGGGAGGGGGGGAGGGGGGGGGGGAGAGGGAGGAGGGGGAGGGGGGGGAGGGGGGAGGGGGGGGGAGGGAGGGGGGGAGGGGGGGAGAGGGGGGGGGGAGGGGGGGAGGGGGAGGAGGGGGGAGGGGGAGGGGGGGGAGGAGGGGGGGGGGAGGGGGAGAGGGGGAGGGGGGGAGGGAGGGGGAGGGGGGGAGGGGGAGGGGGGGGAGGGGGGAGGGGGGGGGGAGAGGGGGGGGAGGGGGGGAGGGGGGGGGGAGGGGGGAGGGGGGGGGGAGAGGGGGGGAGGGGGGGGGAGGGGGGGGAGAGGGGGGAGGGGGGGGAGGGGGGGGAGGGGGGAGAGGGGGGGGAGGGGGGGAGGGGGGGGAGGGGGAGGGGAGGGGGGGGAGGGGGGGGAGGGAGGGGGGGGGGAGGGGGGGGAGGGGGAGGGGGGGGAGGGGAGGAGGGGGGGGAGGGGGGGAGGGGGGGGAGGGGGGGGAGGAGGGGGGGGGGAGGGGGGGGAGGGGGAGAGGGAGGGGGGGGGAGGGGGGGAGGGGGGGGAGGGGGGGAGAGGGAGGGGGGGGGGAGAGGGGGGGGAGGGGGGGGGGAGGGGGGGGGAGGGGGGGGGGAGGGGGGGGGAGGGGGGGGGGAGGGGGAGGGGAGGGGGGGGGGAGGGGGGGGGGAGGGGGGGGGGAGAGGGGGGGGGGAGGGGGAGGAGAGGGGGAGGGGGGGGAGGGAGGGGGGGGAGGGGGGGGGAGGGGGGGGGAGGGGGGAGGGGGGGGGGAGGGGGGGGGGAGGGGAGGGAGGGGGGGGAGGGGGGGAGAGGGGGGGGGGAGGGAGGGGGAGGGGGGGGAGGGGGGGAGGGGGGAGGGGGGGGGAGAGGGGGGAGAGGGGGGGGAGGGGGGGAGGGGGGAGGGGGGGGAGGGGGGGAGAGGGGGGGGGAGGGGGGGGAGAGGGGGGGGAGAGGGGGAGGGGGGAGGGGGGGAGGGGGGGAGGGGGGGGGGAGGGGGGGAGGGGGAGGGGGGGGAGAGGGGAGGGGGAGGGGGGGAGGGGGGGGGGAGGGGGGGGGGAGGGGGGGGGAGGGAGGGGGAGGGGGGGGGAGGGGGGGAGGGGGGGAGAGGGGGAGGGGAGGGGGGAGGGGGGGGGGAGGGGAGGGGGGGGGAGAGGGGGAGGGGGGGGGGAGGGGGAGGGGGGAGGGGGGGGGAGGGGGGGGGGAGGGAGGGGGGAGGGGGGGGGGAGGGGGGAGAGGGGAGGGGGGGGGAGGGGGGGGGGAGGGGGGGAGGAGGGGGGGGAGAGGGGGGGGAGGAGGGGGAGGGGGGGGGAGGGGGGGAGGGGGGGGGAGGGGGGGGAGGGAGGGGGGGAGGGGGGGGAGGGGGAGAGGGGGGGGGGAGGGGGGGGGGAGGGGAGGGGGAGGGGGGGGGAGAGGGGGGGGAGGGGGGGGGGAGAGGGGGGGGAGGGGGAGGGGAGGGGGAGGGGGGGGGGAGGGGGGGAGGAGGGGGGGGGGAGGGGGAGGGGGGGAGGGGGGGGGAGGGGGGGGAGGGGGAGGGGGGGAGAGGGGGAGGGGAGGGGGGGGGGAGGGGGGGAGGGGGGGGAGAGAGGGGGGGAGGGGGGGGGGAGGGGGGGGAGGGGGAGGGGGGGGGGAGGGGGGGGGAGGGGGGGAGGGGAGGGGGGGGGGAGAGGGGGGGGGAGAGGGGGGGGAGGGGGGGGGGAGGGGGAGGGGGGGGGGAGAGAGGGGGAGGGGGGGGAGGGGGGGAGGGAGGGGGGGGGGAGAGAGAGGGGGGGGAGAGGGGGGGGGGAGGGGGGAGGGGGGGGGAGGAGAGGGGGGGGAGGGGGGAGAGGGGGGGGGAGGGAGAGGGGGGGGAGGGGGGGGGAGGGGGGGAGGGGGGGGAGGGGGGAGGGGAGGGGGGGGGGAGGGGGGGGAGGGGGGGAGGGGGAGGGGGAGAGGGGGGGGGGAGGGGGGAGAGAGAGGGGGGGGGGAGGGGGGGGGGAGGGGGAGAGGGAGGGGGGGGAGGGGGGGGGGAGAGGGAGGGGGGGGGGAGGGGGGAGGGGGGGAGGGGGGGGAGGAGAGGGGGAGGGAGGGGGGGGGAGGGGGGGGGAGGGGGAGGGGGGGGGGAGGGGGGGGAGGGGAGAGGGAGGGAGGGGGGGGGAGGGGGGAGGGGGGGGGGAGGGAGGGGGGGAGGGAGGGGGGAGGGGGGAGAGGGGGGGAGGAGAGGGGGAGGGGGGGGGAGGGGGGGGGAGGGGGGGGGGAGGGGAGAGGGGGGGGGGAGGGGGGGAGGGGGAGGGGGGGAGGGGGAGAGGGAGGGGAGAGGGGGGGGAGGGGGGAGGGGGGGAGGGGGAGGGGAGGGGGGAGGGGGGGGAGGGAGGGGGGGGGGAGGGGGGAGGGGGGGAGGGGAGGAGGAGGGGGGGGGGAGGGGGAGGGGGGAGGGGGGGAGGGGGAGGGGGGGGAGGAGGGGGGGGGAGGGGAGGGGGAGGGGGGGGGGAGGGGGGGAGGGGGGGGGAGGGGGAGGGAGGGGGGGAGGGGGGGGGAGGGGGGGGAGGGAGGGGGAGGGGGGGGAGGGAGGGGGGGGGAGAGGGGGGGGAGGGGGGGGAGGGGGGAGGGGGGGGAGGGGGGGAGAGAGGGGGGGGGAGGGGGGGGAGGGGGAGGGGGGGAGGGGGAGGGGGGGGGAGGGGGGGGGAGGGGGGGAGGGGGAGGGGGGGGGGAGAGGGGGGGAGGGGGGGGAGGGGGGAGGAGGGGAGGGGGGGAGGGGGGGGGGAGGGGGGGGGGAGAGAGAGGGAGGGGGGGAGGGGAGGGGGGGAGGGGGGAGGGGAGGGGGGGGGGAGGGGGGGGAGGGGGGAGGGGGGGGGGAGGGGGGGGAGAGGGGAGGGGGGGGGGAGGGGGGGGGGAGGGGGGGGAGGGGGGGAGGGGAGGGGGGGGGAGAGGGGAGGGGGGAGGGGAGGGGGGGGGGAGGGGGAGAGGGGGGGGGAGGGGAGGGGGGGGAGGGGGGGGGGAGGGGGGGGGAGAGGGGGGGGGGAGGAGAGGGGGGGAGAGGGGAGAGGGGGAGGGGGGGGAGGGGGGGGGAGGGAGGGGGGGGGAGGGGGGGAGGAGGGGGAGGGGGGAGGGGGGGGGGAGGGGGGGGGGAGGGGGGGGAGGGGGGGAGAGGGGGGGGAGGGGAGGGAGGGGGGGGGAGGGGGAGAGGGGGGGGGGAGGAGGGGGGGGGAGGGGGAGGGGGAGGGGGGGGAGGGGGGAGGGGGGGGGAGGGGAGGGGGGGGAGGGAGGGGGAGGGGGGGGGGAGGGGAGGGGGGGAGGGGGGGGAGGGGGGGGAGGGGGGGAGGGGGGGGGGAGGGGGGGGGGAGGAGGGGGGGGGGAGGGGGGAGGGGGGGGGAGAGGGGGGGAGGGGGGAGGGGGAGGGGGGGGGGAGGGGAGGGGGGGAGGGGGGGGGGAGGGAGGGGGGGGAGAGAGAGGGGGAGGGGGGGGGGAGGGGGGGGAGGGGGGGGAGAGGGAGGGGGGGAGGGGAGAGGGGGGAGGGGGGAGAGGGGGGGGGGAGGGGGGGGGGAGGGGGGGGAGAGGGGGGGGGAGGGGGGGGGGAGGGGAGGGGGGGAGGGGGGGGGAGGGAGGGGGGGAGGGGGGAGGGGGGGGGAGGGGGGGAGGGGGGGGGAGGGGGGGGGAGGGGGGAGGGGGGGGGGAGGGGGGGAGGGGGGGAGGGGGGAGGGGGGGGGGAGGGAGGGGGGAGGGGGGGGGAGGGGGGAGAGGGAGAGGGGGAGGGGAGGGGGGGGGAGGGGGGGGAGAGGGGGGAGAGGGGAGAGGGGAGGGGGAGAGGGGGGAGGGGGGGGAGGGGGGGGAGGGGGGGGAGGGGAGAGGGGGGGGAGGGGGGAGGGAGGGGGGGGGAGAGGGGGGGAGGGGGGGAGGGGGAGAGGGAGGGGGGGGAGGGGGGAGGGAGAGGAGGGGGAGGAGGGGGGGGGAGGGGGGGAGGGGGGGGGGAGGGGGGAGGGGGGGGAGGGGGGGAGGGGGAGAGGGGGGAGGGGAGGGGGGGAGAGGGGGGGAGGGGGGGAGGGGGGGGGAGGAGGGGAGGGGGGGGGGAGGGGGGGGGGAGGGGGGGGAGGGGGGGAGGGGGGAGGGGGGAGAGGGGGGGGGAGGAGGGGGAGAGGGGGAGGGGGGGGAGGGAGGGGGGGGGAGGGGAGGGGGGGGGAGGGGGGGGGAGGGGGAGAGGGGAGGGGGAGGGGGGGGGGAGGGGGGGGGAGGGGGAGGGGGGGAGGGAGGGGGGGGGGAGAGGGGGGGGAGGGGGGGGGAGGGGGGAGGGGGGGGAGGGGGGGGGGAGGGGGAGGGGGGGAGGGGGAGGGGGGGAGGGGAGGGGGGGAGGGGAGGGGGGAGAGGAGGGGGGAGGGGGAGGGGGGGAGGGGAGAGGAGGGGGGGAGGGGGGAGGGGGGGGGGAGGGGGGGGAGGGGAGAGGGGGGGGAGGAGAGAGGGGGGAGGGGGGGAGGGAGAGGGGGGGGGAGAGGGGAGGGGGGGGAGGGGGGAGGGGGGGGGGAGGGGGGAGGGGGGGGGGAGGGAGAGGGGAGAGGGGGGGGGGAGGAGGGGGGGAGGGGGGGGAGAGGAGGGGGGGGGGAGGGGGGGGGGAGGGGGGGAGGGGAGGGGGGGGAGGAGGGGGGGGAGAGGGGGGGGAGAGGGAGGGGAGGGGGGGAGAGAGAGGGGGGGGAGGGGGGGGAGGGAGGGGGGGAGGGGGGGGGAGGGGGGGGGGAGGGGGGGGGGAGGGGGGGAGGGAGGGGGGGGAGGGGAGGGGGGGGGGAGGGGGGGAGGGGGGAGGGGAGAGGGGGGGGAGGGGAGGAGGGGGGAGGGGGAGGGGGGGGGGAGGGAGGAGGGGGGGGGGAGAGGGGGAGAGAGGAGGGGGGGGAGGGGGGGGGAGGGGGAGGGGGGGGGGAGGGGGAGGGGGGGGAGGGGGGGGAGGGGGGGAGAGGGGGGGGAGGGGGGGAGGGGGGGGGGAGGGGAGGGGGGGAGAGGGGGGGGAGGGGGGGAGGGGGGGGGGAGGAGAGAGAGGGGGGGAGAGGGGAGGGGGGAGGGGGGGAGGGGGGGGGGAGGAGGGGGGGGGGAGGGGGAGGGGGGGGGGAGGGGGGGGGGAGGGGGAGAGGAGGGGGGGAGGGGGGGGGAGGGGGGGAGGGGGGAGGGAGGGGGGGGAGGAGGGGGGAGGGGGGGGGAGGGGAGGGGGGGAGGAGGGGGGGGAGGGAGAGGGAGAGAGAGGGGGGAGGGGGGAGGGGGGGGGGAGGGGGGAGGGGGGGAGAGGGAGGGGGGGGAGGGGAGGGGGGGAGGGGGGAGAGGGGGGGGGAGGGGGGGGGGAGGGGGAGGGGGAGGGGGGGGGGAGGGAGGAGGGGGGGGGGAGGGGGGGAGGGGGGGGGGAGAGGGGGGGGGGAGGGGGGGAGGGAGGGGGGGGGAGGGGGAGGGGGGGGGGAGGGGGAGGGGGGAGGGGGGAGGGGGGGGGGAGGGGGAGGGGGGGAGGGGGGGAGAGGGAGGGGGAGGGGGAGGGGGGGGAGGGGGGGAGAGGGGGGGGAGGGGGGGAGGGAGGGGGGGGAGGGGGAGAGGGGGGGGGAGAGGGGGGAGGGGGGGGGAGGGAGGGAGGGGGGGGGGAGGGGGGGAGGGGAGGGGGGGAGGGGAGGGGGGGGGAGGGGGAGAGGGGGGGGAGGGGAGAGGGGGGGGGAGGAGGGGGAGGGGGGGGAGGGGAGAGGGGAGGGGGGGGAGGGGAGGGGGGGGGAGGGGGAGGGAGGGGGGGAGGGGGAGAGGGGGGGGAGGGGGGAGGGGGGGGGGAGGGGGGGGAGGGGGGGGGGAGGGGGGGGGGAGGGGGGGGGGAGAGGGGAGGGGGGGGAGGGAGAGGGGAGGAGAGGGGGGGAGGGGGGAGGGGGAGGGGGGGGGGAGAGGGGGGGAGGGGGGGAGGGGAGGGGGGAGAGGGGGGGAGGGGAGGGGGGAGGGGGGGGGGAGGGGGGGAGGGGAGGGGGGGGAGGGGGGGGAGGAGGGAGGGGGGGAGGGGGGGAGGGGGGGGAGGGAGGGGGGGGAGAGGGGGGGGGAGGGGGGGGAGGGGGGGGAGGGGGGGGGAGGGGGGGGAGGGGGAGGGGGGGGGAGGGGGGGGAGGGGAGGGAGGGGGGAGAGGGGGAGGGGGGGGGGAGGGGGGGAGGGGGGGAGGGAGGGGGAGGGGGGAGGGGGGAGGGGGGAGGGGGGGAGGGGGGGGGGAGGGGGGAGGGGGAGAGGGGAGGGGGGGGAGAGGGGGGGAGGGGGGAGGGGAGGGGGGGGAGAGGGGGGGGAGAGGGGGAGAGGGGGGGGGAGGGGGAGAGGGGGGAGGGGGGGGGGAGGGGGGGAGGGGGGGAGGGGGGAGGGGGGGGGGAGGGAGGGGGAGAGGAGGGGGGGGGGAGGGGGGGAGAGGGGGGGAGGGGGGGGGAGGGGAGAGGGGGGGGGGAGGGGGGGGGGAGGGGGGAGGGGGGAGGGGGGAGAGGGGGGGAGGGGGGGGAGAGGAGGGGGGGGGGAGGGAGGGGGGGGGGAGGGGAGGGGAGGGGGGGGGGAGGGGGGGGAGGGGGGGGGAGGGGGAGGGGGGGGGAGAGGGGGGGGGAGGGGGGGGAGGGAGGGGGGGGGGAGGGGGGAGGGAGGGGGGGGGGGGGGAGGGGGGGGGAGGGGGAGGGGAGGGGGAGGGGGGGGAGGGGGGGGGGAGGAGGGGGAGGGGGGAGGGGGAGGGGGGGAGGGGGGGGGAGGGGGGGGGGAGAGGGGGGAGGGAGGGGGGGGAGGGGGGGAGGGGGAGGGGGGAGGGGGGGAGGGGGGGGGGAGGGGGAGGGGGGGAGGGGAGGGGGGGGAGGGGGGGGAGGGGGGGAGGGGGGAGAGGGGGGGAGGGGGGGGGAGGGGGAGGGGGGGAGGGGGGGGGGAGGGGGGGGAGGGG
>JAULUE010000023.1:0-37497 GCA_036324585.1 Champsocephalus esox
AGGTCTCTCTCTCTCTCTCCTCTCTCTCTCTCTCTGAACCTCCCCTTCACTATGTACAGGTCTCTCTCTCTCTCTCTCTCTCTCTCTCTCTCTCTGAACCTCCTCCTTCACTATGTACAGGTCTCTCTCTCTCTCTCTCTCTCTCTCTCTCTGAACCTCTCCTTCACTATGTACAGGTCTCTCTCTCTCTCTCTCTCTCTCTCTCTGAACCTCTCCTTCACTATGTACAGGTCTCTCTCTCTCTCTCTCTCTCTCTCTCTCTCTGAACCTCTCCCTTCACTATGTACAGGTCTCTCTCTCTCTCTCTCTCTCTCTCTCTCTGAACCTCCCCTTCACTATGTACAGGTCTCTCTCTCTCTCTCTCTCTCTCTCTCTCTCTGAACCTCTCCTTCACTATGTACAGGTCTCTCTCTCTCTCTCTCTCTCTCTCTGAACCTCCCCTTCACTATGTACAGGTCTCTCTCTCTCTCTCTCTCTCTCTCTCTGAACCTCTCCTTCACTATGTACAGGTCTCTCTCTCTCTCTCTCTCTCTCTCTCTCTGAACCTCCCCTTCACTATGTACAGGTCTCTCTCTCTCTCTCTCTCTCTCTCTCTCTGAACCTCCCCTTCACTATGTACAGGTCTCTCTCTCTCTCTCTCTCTCTCTCTCTCTGAACCTCTCCTTCACTATGTACAGGTCTCTCTCTCTCTCTCTCTCTCTCTCTCTGAACCTCCCCTTCACTATGTACAGGTCTCTCTCTCTCTCTCTCTCTCTCTCTCTCTGAACCTCCCCTTCACTATGTACAGGTCTCTCTCTCTCTCTCTCTCTCTCTCTCTCTGAACCTCCCCTTCACTATGTACAGGTCTCTCTCTCTCTCTCTCTCTCTCTCTCTGAACCTCTCCCTTCACTATGTACAGGTCTCTCTCTCTCTCTCTCTCTCTCTCTGAACCTCCCCTTCACTATGTACAGGTCTCTCTCTCTCTCTCTCTCTCTCTCTCTCTGAACCTCCCCTTCACTATGTACAGGTCTCTCTCTCTCTCTCTCTCTCTCTCTCTCTGAACCTCCCCTTCACTATGTACAGGTCTCTCTCTCTCTCTCTCTCTCTCTCTCTGAACCTCTCCTTCACTATGTACAGGTCTCTCTCTCTCTCTCTCTCTCTCTCTCTCTGAACCTCCCCTTCACTATGTACAGGTCTCTCTCTCTCTCTCTCTCTCTCTCTCTCTCTGAACCTCCCCTTCACTATGTACAGGTCTCTCTCTCTCTCTCTCTCTCTCTCTCTCTGAACCTCCCCTTCACTATGTACAGGTCTCTCTCTCTCTCTCTCTCTCTCTCTCTGAACCTCCCCTTCACTATGTACAGGTCTCTCTCTCTCTCTCTCTCTCTCTCTCTGAACCTCCCCTTCACTATGTACAGGTCTCTCTCTCTCTCTCTCTCTCTCTCTCTGAACCTCCCCTTCACTATGTACAGGTCTCTCTCTCTCTCTCTCTCTCTCTCTCTGAACCTCCCCTTCACTATGTACAGGTCTCTCTCTCTCTCTCTCTCTCTCTCTCTCTGAACCTCCCCTTCACTATGTACAGGTCTCTCTCTCTCTCTCTCTCTCTCTCTCTCTGAACCTCCCCTTCACTATGTACAGGTCTCTCTCTCTCTCTCTCTCTCTCTCTCTCTGAACCTCCCCTTCACTATGTACAGGTCTCTCTCTCTCTCTCTCTCTCTCTCTGAACCTCCCCTTCACTATGTACAGGTCTCTCTCTCTCTCTCTCTCTCTCTCTCTGAACCTCCCCTTCACTATGTACAGGTCTCTCTCTCTCTCTCTCTCTCTCTCTCTGAACCTCCCCTTCACTATGTACAGGTCTCTCTCTCTCTCTCTCTCTCTCTCTCTCTCTCTCTGAACCTCCCCTTCACTATGTACAGGTATCTCTCTCTCTCTCTCTCTCTCCCTCTCTCTCTCCCTCCTCCCCCTCTTGTGTGTTGTTGCTGTTGTTGATAAAGTTATATTGAAGCTAATCCCTCAGATTAGGTCAGTCAGCGGTTAGCAGATTAGCCGTTAATCCCAACATGTCGGAGTGGAGGAACAGCATGCTGCTCTCAGGTACCCCACATTTCATACTTCGTTTAACATACACTCTTTTACACTCCTTTACCGTGTGTCCCCGTGTGTACCCGTGTGTCCCCCCGTGTGTCCCCGTGTGTCCCTGTGTGTACCGTGTGTCCCCGTGTGTCCCTGTGTGTACCCGTGTGTCCCTGTGTGTACCCGTGTGTCCCTGTGTGTCCCCGTGTGTACCCGTGTGTCCCTGTGTGTCCCCGTGTGTACCCGTGTGTCCCCCCGTGTGTCCCCGTGTGTCCCTGTGTGTACCCGTGTGTCCCTGTGTGTACCCGTGTGTCCCTGTGTGTACCCGTGTGTTTCTGTGTGTACCCGTGTGTCCCCCCGTGTGTCCCCGTGTGTACCCGTGTGTCCCTGTGTGTACCCGTGTGTACCCGTGTGTACCCATGTGTCCCTGTGTGTACCCGTGTGTCCCTGTGTGTACCCGTGTGTTTCTGTGTGTACCCGTGTGTCCCTGTGTGTACCCGTGTGTCCTCGTGTGTTTCTGTGTGTACCCGTGTGTCCCCGTGTGTCCTCGTGTGTTTCTGTGTGTACCCGTGTGTCCCCGTGTGTCTCTGTGTGTACCTGTGTGTCCCTGTGTGTACCCGTGTGTCCCTGTGTGTACCCGTGTGTACCCGTGTGTACCCGTGTGTCCCTGTGTGTACCCGTGTGTATCCGTGTGTCCCTGTGTGTACCTGTGTGTATCTGTGTGTCCCCGTGTGTACCCGTGTGTCCCCGTGTGTCCCCGTGTGGCCCCGTGTGGCCCCGTGTGTACCCGTGTGTCCCTGTGTGTACCCGTGTGTACCCGTGTGTCCCTGTGTGTCCCCGTGTGTCCCCGTGTGTCTCTGTGTGTACCTGTGTGTCCCTGTGTGTACCCGTGTGTCCCTGTGTGTACCGTGTGTACCCGTGTGTACCCGTGTGTACCCGTGTGTCCCCCCGTGTGTACCCGTGTGTATCCGTGTGTCCCTGTGTGTACCTGTGTGTATCTGTGTGTCCCCGTGTGTACCCGTGTGTCCCCGTGTGGCCCCGTGTGTACCCGTGTGTCCCTGTGTGTACCCGTGTGTACCCGTGTGTCCCCGTGTGTCCCCGTGTGGCCCCGTGTGTCCCCGTGTGTCCCCCCGTGTGTACCCGTGTGTATCCGTGTGTCCCTGTGTGTACCTGTGTGTATCTGTGTGTCCCCGTGTGTACCCGTGTGTCCCCGTGTGGCCCCGTGTGTCCCCGTGTGTCCCCGTGTGGCCCCGTGTGTCCCCGTGTGTCCCCGTGTGTACCCGTGTGTACCCGTGTGTCCCTGTGTGTCCCCGTGTGTCCCCGTGTGTCCCCGTGTGTCCCCGTGTGTCCCTGTGTGTACCCGTGTGTCCCTGTGTGTCCCTGTGTGTACCCGTGTGTCCCTGTGCGTACCCGTGTGTATCTGTGTGTCCCCGTGTGTCCCCGTGTGTCCCCGTGTGTCCCCGTGTGTCCCCGTGTGTACCCGTGTGTCCCCGTGTGTCCCTGGGTTTACCTGAGCTTATTGTTTCAGTTCTGCTGCTGCTGGCCGGTTCAGCCTCAGCCTTCGTGGAGGAACTGGATGATAGGTGAGTTTATATTATATTAAACTGTTTCCTGTTTGGAGTTGTAGTCCTCTTTAAAAGACTTCCTGTAGTTTGGATAATGTGTAGGGGCAGATAGCAACAATTAGCTGTAACATCAACATGTGTGCAGATTGAGACAGGAAGTACCCCTTCACAATAAAAGCTTCTCTGAATGTTTTTCACAGCTTCATGGAGACGAGAGGAGACGAAGACATCTGGCTCATCAAAGTATGTTCATCATGTATATATTATATATTTGTATTAGCATTATTACTGCAGGCTACTGTAGTGACGCTGTATTTCATTTATTATTATATCAGTAAATATGTGATTTCCCCGGGTCAGTTCTACACCCCCTGGTGTTCGTTCTGCAGACAGCTGGACCCGGTCTGGCATCAGATCGGATCAGAGCTGACGAGCCGAGGCTCTCCGGTCCACGTCGGGAAGTCTGACGGCAGCACCAGCCCCGGTAACTTCTAGATCAGGGATGTCCAACTCAAATACACAGTGGGCCAACGTTAAACAATGGGTACTAGTGGAGGGCCGGACGGGTTCAATGTTTACTGCAACACTTATTGAAATGAACTTATTGCACATATTCAACCTGGAACTAACAAAGCTTAAATGATTGCCCATAAAAACAACATTAAACATTAAATAATCAGTTGCATTCATTCCTAATGGCTCTATCTGCAGAGTCATTCCTAATGGCTCTATCTGCAGAGTCATTCCTAATGGCTCTATCTGCAGAGTCATTCCTAATGGCTCTATCTGAAGAGTCATTCCTAATGGCTCTATCTGCATAGTCATTCCTAATGGCTCTATCTGAAGAGTCATTCCTAATGGCTCTATCTGCAGAGTCATTCCTAATGGCTCTATCTGAAGAGTCATCTCTAATGGCTCTATCTGCAGAGTCATTCCTAATGGCTCTATCTGCAGAGTCATTCCTAATGGCTCTATCTGAAGAGTCATTCCTAATGGCTCTATCTGCAGAGTCATTCCTAATGGCTCTATCTGCAGAGTCATTCCTAATGGCTCTATCTGCAGAGTCATTCCTAATGGCTCTATCTGCATAGTCATTCCTAATGGCTCTATCTGCAGAGTCATTCCTAATGGCTCTATCTGCATAGTCATCTCTAATGGCTCTATCTGCAGAGTCATTCCTAATGGCTCTATCTGCAGAGTCATTCCTAATGGCTCTATCTGAAGAGTCATCTCTAATGGCTCTATCTGCAGAGTCATTCCTAATGGCTCTATCTGAAGATTCATCTCTAATGGCTCTATCTGCAGAGTCATTCCTAATAGCTCTATCTGCAGAGTCATTCCTAATGGCTCTATCTGAAGAGTCATCTCTAATGGCTCTATCTGCAGGGTCATTCCTAATGGCTCTATCTGAAGAGTCATCTCTAATGGCTCTATCTGCAGAGTCATTCCTAATGGCTCTATCTGCAGAGTCATTCCTAATGGCTCTATCTGCAGAGTCATTCCTAATGGCTCTATCTGCAGAGTCATTCCTAATGGCTCTATCTGCAGAGTCATTCCTAATGGCTCTATCTGAAGAGTCATTCCTAATGGCTCTATCTGAAGAGTCATCTCTAATGGCTCTATCTGCAGAGTCATTCCTAATGACTCTATCTGCAGAGTCATTCCTAATGGCTCTATCTGCAGAGTCATTCCTAATGGCTCTATCTGCAGAGTCATTCCTAATGGCTCTATCTGAAGAGTCATTCCTAATGGCTCTATCTGCAGAGTCATTCCTAATGGCTCTATCTGAAGAGTCATCTCTAATGGCTCTATCTGCAGAGTCATTCCTAATGACTCTATCTGCAGAGTCATTCCTAATGGCTCTATCTGAAGAGTCATTCCTAATGGCTCTATCTGCAGAGTCATTCCTAATGGCTCTATCTGAAGAGTCATCTCTAATGGCTCTATCTGCAGAGTCATTCCTAATGACTCTATCTGCAGAGTCATTCCTAATGGCTCTATCTGAAGAGTCATCTCTAATGGCTCTATCTGCAGAGTCATTCCTAATGGCTCTATCTGCAGAGTCATTCCTAATGGCTCTATCTGCAGAGTCATTCCTAATGGCTCTATCTGAAGAGTCATTCCTAATGGCTCTATCTGCAGAGTCATTCCTAATGGCTAAACACATTATTATATTTCAAAATAAGAGTCTCTACATGAACTTTCAAAATAAAAGTCTCTTTCATGAACTTTCAAAATAAAAGTCTCTTTCATGAACGTTCTAATAAAGCCTGTGATGTGTTTCTGCAGGTTTGTCCAAAGAGTTTAAGGTCAGAGGTTACCCCGCCATCCTCATGTGAGTCTCCACGTCGTTGTGTTCAAACAATACTTTAACGATCTGAAAATAATCATCAATATTTCATTTCTTCTGTTTTCAGGTTGAAGAAAAATGTGAAATATAATTATTCAGGAGCGAGAACCAAAGAGGCGATCCTGGACTTCGCTAATCGAGTCGGGGGGTGATAACAATAATAACAATAACAATAATAGCATGAATAATGATAACAATGATATTAAAGTCACTATTGTGTGTCTCAGGCCGCTGGTTCGATCCCTCAGCAGCGTCCAGCTCTTCCAACACGCCATGAGCCACCATGACGTGATGTTCCTCTATATCGGAGCCACATCAGAGCTCAAGGTACACACACGCACAAACAGAGAGACGCACAAACAGAGAGACGCACAAACAGAGACACACACACACAGAGACACACGCACACATGCACGCACAAACAGAGACACACACACGCACGCACACACGCACGCACAAACAGAGACACACACACACAGAGACACACGCACACATGCACACACAAACAGAGACACACACAAACAGAGACACACACACACACAGAGACACACACACGCACAAACAGAGACACGCACAAACAGAGACACACACAAACAGAGACACACACACACAGAGACACACACAAACAGAGACACACACAAACAGAGACACACACACACACAGAGACACACGCACACACACACACATGCACGCACAACCAGAGACATAAACATATGCACACACACAGAGACACACACACACGCACGCACGCACACCGTGTATACATCACTTCAGGGGACATGACATTGACTAACATGCATTTCCTGGAGACTCACCCTAACCCCCCCATGGGGACCTCCAATGTGTCCCCATGGGGACCTCCAATGTGTCCCCATGGGGGGGCGAGTCCCCACACGTGACCGTGGAGACAGATTTAGGACCCCACAAGTATAGTAATGCTAGGACACACACACACACACACATACACACATACACACTCTCACACACACACACACACACACACACACACACACACATACACACACACACACACACACACATACACACACACACACACACACACACACACACATACACACACACACACACCCACACACACACTCTCACACACACACACACACACACACACACTCACACACACACACTCTCACAGCCACACACACACACACTCTCTCACACACGCACACACTCACACACACACACACACACACACACACTCACACACACACACACACACACACACACACTGACCTCTGCTGTGTTTCAGGGAAACTTCACGTCCAGCGCAGAGGAGCTGATCGTTCACACCTACTTCTTCTCTGCCAGCAGAGACGTGCTGCCCAAGGTCTCTGTCCCTGTTGAACCACTTCCTGTAACAGTTAAACCACTTCCTGTCCCAGTTGAACCACTTCCTGTAACAGTTAAACCACTTCCTGTAACAGTTAAACCACTTCCTGTAACAGTTAAACCACTTCCTGTCCCAGTTAAACCACTTCCTGTAACAGTTAAACCACTTCCTGTAACAGTTAAACCACTTCCTGTCCCAGTTAAACCACTTCCTGTAACAGTTAAACCACTTCCTGTAACAGTTAAACCACTTCCTGTAACAGTTAAACCACTTCCTGTCCCAGTTAAACCACTTCCTGTAACAGTTAAACCACTTCCTGTCCCAGTTGAACCACTTCCTGTAACAGTTAAACCACTTCCTGTAACAGTTAAACCACTTCCTGTAACAGTTAAACCACTTCCTGTCCCAGTTAAACCACTTCCTGTAACAGTTAAACCACTTCCTGTAACAGTTAAACCACTTCCTGTCCCAGTTAAACCACTTCCTGTAACAGTTAAACCACTTCCTGTAACAGTTAAACCACTTCCTGTAACAGTTTAAACCACTTCCTGTAACAGTTAAACCACTTCCTGTCCCAGTTAAACCACTTCCTGTAACAGTTAAACCACTTCTTGTTCCAGTTGAACCACTTCCTGTAACAGTTTAAACCACTTCCTGTCCCAGTTTAAACCACTTCCTGTAACAGTTAAACCACTTCCTGTCCAAGTTAAACCACTTCCTGTCCCAGTTAAACCACTTCCTGTCCCAGTTAAACCACTTCCTGTAACAGTTAAACCACTTCTTGTTCCAGTTGAACCACTTCCTGTAACAGTTTAAACCATTTCCTGTCTCAGTTAAACCACTTCCTGTCCAAGTTAAACCACTTCCTGTCCCAGTTAAACCACTTCCTGTCCCAGTTGAACCAGTTTAAACCAGTTACTGTCTGCAGGCGGTGTCGCTGCCCTCCCTGCCGGCGGTGGTGGTTTTTAAAGATGGATCCTACTTCCAGTATGAAGGTGAGACAAGAACCTCTTTGAGACAAGAACCCCTTTGAGACAAGAACCCCTTTGAGACAAGAACCTCTTTGAGACAAGAACCTCTTTGAGACAAGACCCCTTTGAGACAAGAACCCCTTTGAGACAAGAACCTCTTTGAGACAGAACCCCTTTGAGACAAGAACCTCTTTGAGACAAGAACCCCTTTGAGACAAGAACCCCTTTGAGACAAAGAGAACCCCTTTGAGACAAGAACCCCTTTGAGACAAGAACCTCTTTGAGACAGAACCTCTTTGAGACAGAACCCCTTTGAGACAAGAACCTCTTTGAGACAAGAACCTCTTTGAGACAAGAACCCCTTTGAGACAAGAACCTCTTTGAGACAAGAACCCCTTTGAGACAAGAACCCCTTTGAGACAAGAACCCCTTTGAGACAAGAACCTCTTTGAGACAAGAACCTCTTTGAGACAGAACCCCTTTGAGACAAGAACCTCTTTGAGACAAGAACCTCTTTGAGACAAGAACCCCTTTGAGACAAGAACCTCTTTGAGACAAGAACCCCTTTGAGACAAGAACCCCTTTGAGACAAGAACCCTTTGAGACAAGAACCCCTTTGAGACAAAACCTCTTTGAGACAAGAACCCCTTTGAGACAAAAACCTCTTTGAGACAAGAACCCCTTTGAGACAGAACCTCTTTGATACAAGAACCCCTTTGAGACAAGAACCCCTTTGAGACAAAAACCTCTTTGAGACAAGAACCCCTTTGAGACAGAACCTCTTTGATACAAGAACCCCTTTGAGACAAGAACCCCTTTGAGACAAACCCTCTTTGAGACAAGAACCTCTTTGAGACAAGAACCCCTTTGAGACAAGAACCCCTTTGAGACAAGAACCTCTTTGAGACAAGAACCTCTTTGAGACAAGAACCCCTTTGAGACAAGAACCTCTTTGAGACAAGAACCCCTTTGAGACAGAACCCCTTTGAGACAAGAACCTCTTTGAGACAAGAACCCCTTTGAGACAAGAACCCCTTTGAGACAAGAACCTCTTTGAGACAAGAACCCCTTTGAGACAAGAACCTCTTTGAGACAAGAACCCCTTTGAGACAAGAACCCCTTTGAGACAGAACCTCTTTGAGACAAGAACCTCTTTGAGACAGAACCCCTTTGAGACAGAACCTCTTTGAGACAAGAACCCCTTTGAGACAAGAACCCCTTTGAGACAGAACCCTCTTTGAGACAAGAACCTCTTTGAGACAAGAACCCTCTTTGAGACAGAACCTCTTTGAGACAAAAACCCCTTTGAGACAGAACCTCTTTGAGACAGAACCCCTTTGAGACAAGAACCTCTTTGAGACAAGAACCCCTTTGAGACAGAACCCCTTTGAGACAAGAACCTCTTTGAGACAGAACCCCTTTGAGACAAGAACCCCTGAACGACCTCTTTGAGACAAGAACCCCTTTGAGACAGAACCCCTTTGAGACAAGAACCTCTTTGAGACAAGAACCCCTTTGAGACAAGAACCTCTTTGAGACAAGAACCCCTTTGAGACAAGAACCTCTTTGAGACAGAACCTCTTTGAGACAAGAACCTCTTTGAGACAAGAACCTCTTTGAGACAAGAACCTCTTTGAGACGAACCCTTTGAGACGAACCTCTTTGAGACAAGAACCCCTTTGAGACAAGAACCCTCTTTGAGACGGAACCCTCTTTGAGACAAGAACCCCTTTGAGACAAGAACCCCTTTGAGACAAGAACCTCTTTGAGACAAGAACCCCTTTGAGACAAGAACCCCTTTGAGACAAGAACCCCTTTGAGACAAGAACCCCTTTGAGACAAGAACCTCTTTGAGACAAGAACCCCTTTGAGACAGAACCTCTTTGAGACAAGAACCTCTTTGAGACAAGAACCCCTTTGAGACAAGAACCTCTTTGAGACAAGAACCCCTTTGAGACAAGAACCCCTTTGAGACAAGAACCTCTTTGAGACAAAACCTCTTTGAGACAGAACCCCTTTGAGACAAGAACCTCTTTGAGACAAGAACCCTCTTTGAGACAAGAACCCCTTTGAGACAAGAACCCCTTTGAGACAAGAACCTCTTTGAGACAAGAACCTCTTTGAGACAAGAACCCCTTTGAGACAAAACCCCTTTGAGACAAGAACCTCTTTGAGACAAGAACCCCTTTGAGACAAGAACCTCTTTGAGACAAGAACCCTCTTTGAGACAGAACCCCTTTGAGACAAGAACCTCTTTGAGACAAGAACCCCTTTGAGACAGAACCCCTTTGAGACAAGAACCTCTTTGAGACAAGAACCCCTTTGAGACAAGAACCCCTTTGAGACAAGAACCTCTTTGAGACAAGAACCCCTTTGAGACAAGAACCTCTTTGAGACAAGAACCTCTTTGAGACAGAACCCCTTTGAGACAAGAACCTCTTTGAGACAAGAACCCCTTTGAGACAAGAACCCCTTTGAGACAAGAACCTCTTTGAGACAAGAACCTCTTTGAGACAAGAACCCCTTTGAGACAAGAACCTCTTTGAGACAAGAACCCCTTTGAGACAAGAACCCCTTTGAGACAGAACCTCTTTGAGACAAGAACCTCTTTGAGACAAGAACCCCTTTGAGACAAGAACCTCTTTGAGACAAGAACCCCTTTGAGACAAGAACCTCTTTGAGACAAGAACCCCTTTGAGACAGAACCCCTTTGAGACAGAACCTCTTTGAGACAGAACCTCTTTGAGACAGAACCCCTTTGAGACAAGAACCCCTTTGAGACAAGAACCCCTTTGAGACAGAACCCTCTTTGAGACAAGAACCTCTTTGAGACAAGAACCTCTTTGAGACAAGAACCTCTTTGAGACAGAACCTCTTTGAGACAAGAAACCCCTTTGAGACAGAACCTCTTTGAGACAGAACCCCTTTGAGACAAGAACCTCTTTGAGACAAGAACCCCTTTGAGACAGAACCCTCTTTGAGACAAGAACCTCTTTGAGACAGAACCCCTTTGAGACAAGAACCCCTTTGAGACAAGAACCCCTTTGAGACGGAACCTCTTTGAGACAAGAACCCCTTTGAGACAGAACCCCTTTGAGACAAGAACCTCTTTGAGACAAGAACCCCTTTGAGACAAGAACCCCTTTGAGACAAAAACCCCTTTGAGACAGAACCTCTTTGAGACAAGAACCCCTTTGAGACAGAACCTCTTTGAGACAAGAACCCCTTTGAGACAGAACCTCTTTGAGACACAAACCCCTTTGAGACAAGAACCCCTTTGAGACAGAACCCTCTTTGAGACAAGAACCTCTTTGAGACAAGAACCCCTTTGAGACAAAAACCCCTTTGAGACAAGAACCCCTTTGAGACAAGAACCTCTTTGAGACGGAACCTCTTTGAGACAAGAACCTCTTTGAGACAAGAACCCCTTTGAGACAAGAACCCCTTTGAGACGGAACCTCTTTGAGACGGAACCCCTTTGAGACAAGAACCCCTTTGAGACAAGAACCCTCTTTGAGACAAGAACCCTCTTTGAGACAGAACCCTCTTTGAGACAAAAACCCCTTTGAGACAAGAACCTCTTTGAGACAAGAACCCTCTTTGAGACAAGAACCCCTTTGAGACAAGAACCCCTTTGAGACAAGAACCCCTTTGAGACAAGAACCCCTTTGAGACAAGAACCCCTTTGAGACAAGAACCTCTTTGAGACAAGAACCCCTTTGAGACAGAACCCCTTTGAGACAAGAACCCCTTTGAGACAAGAACCTCTTTGAGACAAGAACCCCTTTGAGACAAGAACCTCTTTGAGACAAGAACCCCTTTGAGACAAGAACCCCTTTGAGACAAGAACCCCTTTGAGACAAGAACCCCTTTGAGACAAGAACCCCTTTGAGACAAGAACCTCTTTGAGACAAGAACCCCTTTGAGACAAGAACCTCTTTGAGACAAGAACCCCTTTGAGACAAGAACCCCTTTGAGACAAGAACCTCTTTGAGACAAGAACCTCTTTGAGACAGAACCCCTTTGAGACAAGAACCTCTTTGAGACAAGAACCCCTTTGAGACAAGAACCCCTTTGAGACAAGAACCTCTTTGAGACAGAACCCCTTTGAGACAAGAACCCCTTTGAGACAAGAACCCCTTTGAGACAAGAACCCTCTTTGAGACAAGAACCTCTTTGAGACAAGAACCCCTTTGAGACAAGAACCTCTTTGAGACAAGAACCTCTTTGAGACAAGAACCCCTTTGAGACAAGAACCTCTTTGAGACAAGAACCTCTTTGAGACAGAACCCCTTTGAGACAAGAACCTCTTTGAGACAAGAACCCCTTTGAGACAAGAACCCCTTTGAGACAAGAACCTCTTTGAGACAAGAACCTCTTTGAGACAAGAACCCCTTTGAGACAAGAACCTCTTTGAGACAAGAACCCCTTTGAGACAAGAACCCCTTTGAGACAGAACCTCTTTGAGACAAGAACCTCTTTGAGACAAGAACCCCTTTGAGACAAGAACCTCTTTGAGACAAGAACCCCTTTGAGACAAGAACCTCTTTGAGACAAAAACCCCTTTGAGACAGAACCTCTTTGAGACAAGAACCCCTTTGAGACAGAACCTCTTTGAGACAAGAACCCCTTTGAGACAGAACCTCTTTGAGACAAAACCCCTTTGAGACAAGAACCCCTTTGAGACAGAACCCTCTTTGAGACAAGAACCTCTTTGAGACAAGAACCCCTTTGAGACAAAAACCCCTTTGAGACAAGAACCCCTTTGAGACAAGAACCCTCTTTGAGACAGAACCTCTTTGAGACAAGAACCTCTTTGAGACAAGAACCTCTTTGAGACAAGAACCCCTTTGAGACGGAACCTCTTTGAGACGAACCTCTTTGAGACAAGAACCCCTTTGAGACAAGAACCTCTTTGAGACGGAACCCTCTTTGAGACAAAAACCCCTTTGAGACAAGAACCTCTTTGAGACAAGAACCTCTTTGAGACAAGAACCCCTTTGAGACAAGAACCCCTTTGAGACAAGAACCCCTTTGAGACAAGAACCCCTTTGAGACAAGAACCTCTTTGAGACAAGAACCCCTTTGAGACAGAACCTCTTTGAGACAAGAACCCCTTTGAGACAAGAACCTCTTTGAGACAAGAACCCCTTTGAGACAAGAACCTCTTTGAGACAAGAACCCCTTTGAGACAAGAACCCCTTTGAGACAAGAACCCCTTTGAGACAAGAACCTCTTTGAGACAAGAACCCCTTTGAGACAAGAACCTCTTTGAGACAAGAACCCCTTTGAGACAAGAACCCCTTTGAGACAAGAACCTCTTTGAGACAAGAACCTCTTTGAGACAGAACCCCTTTGAGACAAGAACCTCTTTGAGACAAGAACCCCTTTGAGACAAGAACCCCTTTGAGACAAGAACCTCTTTGAGACAGAACCCCTTTGAGACAAGAACCCCTTTGAGACAAGAACCTCTTTGAGACAAGAACCTCTTTGAGACAAGAACCCCTTTGAGACAAGAACCTCTTTGAGACAAGAACCCCTTTGAGACAAGAACCCCTTTGAGACAGAACCTCTTTGAGACAAGAACCTCTTTGAGACAAGAACCCCTTTGAGACAAGAACCTCTTTGAGACAAGAACCCCTTTGAGACAAGAACCTCTTTGAGACAAGAACCCCTTTGAGACAAGAACCCCTTTGAGACAGAACCCTCTTTGAGACAAGAACCCTCTTTGAGACAGAACCCCTTTGAGACAGAACCTCTTTGAGACAAGAACCCCTTTGAGACAAGAACCCTTTGAGACAGAACCCTCTTTGAGACAAGAACCTCTTTGAGACAAGAACCCCTTTGAGACAAGAACCCCTTTGAGACAAGAACCTCTTTGAGACAAAACCTCTTTGAGACAGAACCCCTTTGAGACAAGAACCTCTTTGAGACAAGAACCCCTTTGAGACAAGAACCCCTTTGAGACAAGAACCTCTTTGAGACAGAACCCCTTTGAGACAAGAACCCTTTGAGACAAGAACCCCTTTGAGACAAGAACCTCTTTGAGACAAGAACCCCTTTGAGACAAGAACCTCTTTGAGACAAGAACCTCTTTGAGACAAGAACCCCTTTGAGACAAGAACCTCTTTGAGACAAGAACCTCTTTGAGACAGAACCCCTTTGAGACAAGAACCTCTTTGAGACAAGAACCCCTTTGAGACAAGAACCCCTTTGAGACAAGAACCTCTTTGAGACAAGAACCCCTTTGAGACAAGAACCCTCTTTGAGACAAGAACCCCTTTGAGACAAGAACCCCTTTGAGACAGAACCTCTTTGAGACAAGAACCTCTTTGAGACAGAACCCCTTTGAGACAGAACCTCTTTGAGACAAGAACCCCTTTGAGACAAGAACCCCTTTGAGACAAGAACCCTCTTTGAGACAAGAACCTCTTTGAGACAAGAACCTCTTTGAGACAGAACCTCTTTGAGACAAGAACCCCTTTGAGACAGAACCTCTTTGAGACAGAACCCCTTTGAGACAAGAACCTCTTTGAGACAAGAACCCCTTTGAGACAGAACCCTCTTTGAGACAAGAACCCCTTTGAGACAAGAACCCCTTTGAGACAAGAACCCCTTTGAGACAAGAACCCCTTTGAGACAGAACCTCTTTGAGACAAGAACCCCTTTGAGACAGAACCCCTTTGAGACAAGAACCTCTTTGAGACAAGAACCCCTTTGAGACAAAACCCCTTTGAGACAAGAACCCCTTTGAGACAAGAACCTCTTTGAGACAGAACCTCTTTGAGACAAGAACCTCTTTGAGACAAGAACCTCTTTGAGACAAGAACCCCTTTGAGACGAACCCTTTGAGACGAACCTCTTTGAGACAAGAACCCCTTTGAGACAAGAACCCTCTTTGAGACGAACCCCTTTGAGACAAAAACCCCTTTGAGACAAGAACCCCTTTGAGACAAGAACCTCTTTGAGACAAGAACCCCTTTGAGACAAGAACCCCTTTGAGACAAGAACCCCTTTGAGACAGAACCCCTTTGAGACAAGAACCTCTTTGAGACAAGAACCCCTTTGAGACAAGAACCCCTTTGAGACAAGAACCCTTTGAGACAGAACCCCTTTGAGACAAGAACCTCTTTGAGACAAGAACCCCTTTGAGACAAGAACCCCTTTGAGACAAGAACCTCTTTGAGACAAGAACCTCTTTGAGACAGAACCCCTTTGAGACAAGAACCTCTTTGAGACAAGAACCCCTTTGAGACAAGAACCCCTTTGAGACAAGAACCCCTTTGAGACAAGAACCTCTTTGAGACAAGAACCTCTTTGAGACAAGAACCCCTTTGAGACAAGAACCTCTTTGAGACAAGAACCCCTTTGAGACAAGAACCCCTTTGAGACAAGAACCCTCTTTGAGACAAGAACCTCTTTGAGACAGAACCCCTTTGAGACAAGAACCTCTTTGAGACAAGAACCCCTTTGAGACAAGAACCCCTTTGAGACAAGAACCCCTTTGAGACAAGAACCCCTTTGAGACAAGAACCTCTTTGAGACAAGAACCTCTTTGAGACAAGAACCCCTTTGAGACAAGAACCTCTTTGAGACAAGAACCTCTTTGAGACAAGAACCCCTTTGAGACAAGAACCTCTTTGAGACAAGAACCCCTTTGAGACAAGAACCCCTTTGAGACAAGAACCTCTTTGAGACAAGAACCTCTTTGAGACAAGAACCCCTTTGAGACAAGAACCTCTTTGAGACAAGAACCCCTTTGAGACAAGAACCCCTTTGAGACAGAACCCTCTTTGAGACAAGAACCTCTTTGAGACAAGAACCCCTTTGAGACAAGAACCTCTTTGAGACAAGAACCCCTTTGAGACAAGAACCTCTTTGAGACAAGAACCCCTTTGAGACAAGAACCCCTTTGAGACAGAACCTCTTTGAGACAGAACCTCTTTGAGACAGAACCCCTTTGAGACAGAACCTCTTTGAGACAAGAACCCCTTTGAGACAAGAACCCCTTTGAGACAGAACCCTCTTTGAGACAAGAACCCTTTGAGACAAGAACCTCTTTGAGACAAGAACCTCTTTGAGACAGAACCCCTTTGAGACAAAAACCCCTTTGAGACAGAACCTCTTTGAGACAGAACCCTTTGAGACAAGAACCTCTTTGAGACAAGAACCCCTTTGAGACAGAACCCTCTTTGAGACAAGAACCTCTTTGAGACAGAACCCCTTTGAGACAAGAACCCCTTTGAGACAAGAACCCCTTTGAGACGAACCTCTTTGAGACAAGAACCCCTTTGAGACAGAACCCCTTTGAGACAAGAACCTCTTTGAGACAAGAACCCCTTTGAGACAAGAACCCCTTTGAGACAAAACCCTTTGAGACAGAACCTCTTTGAGACAGAACCCCTTTGAGACAAGAACCTCTTTGAGACAAGAACCCCTTTGAGACAGAACCTCTTTGAGACAAAACCCCTTTGAGACAAGAACCCCTTTGAGACAGAACCCTCTTTGAGACAAGAACCTCTTTGAGACAAGAACCCCTTTGAGACAAAACCCCTTTGAGACAAGAACCTCTTTGAGACAAGAACCCCTTTGAGACGAACCCCTTTGAGACAAGAACCTCTTTGAGACAAGAACCCCTTTGAGACAAGAACCCCTTTGAGACGAACCTCTTTGAGACGAACCTCTTTGAGACAAGAACCCCTTGAGACAAGAACCCTCTTTGAGACAAGAACCCTCTTTGAGACAGAACCCCTTTGAGACAAAAACCCCTTTGAGACAGAACCTCTTTGAGACAAGAACCTCTTTGAGACAAGAACCCCTTTGAGACAAGAACCCCTTTGAGACAGAACCCCTTTGAGACAAGAACCCCTTTGAGACAAGAACCCCTTTGAGACAAGAACCCCTTTGAGACAAGAACCCCTTTGAGACAAGAACCTCTTTGAGACAAGAACCCCTTTGAGACAGAACCTCTTTGAGACAAGAACCCCTTTGAGACAAGAACCTCTTTGAGACAAGAACCCCTTTGAGACAAGAACCCCTTTGAGACAGAACCCCTTTGAGACAAGAACCTCTTTGAGACAAGAACCCCTTTGAGACAAGAACCTCTTTGAGACAAGAACCCCTTTGAGACAAGAACCTCTTTGAGACAAGAACCCCTTTGAGACAAGAACCCCTTTGAGACAAGAACCTCTTTGAGACAAGAACCTCTTTGAGACAGAACCCCTTTGAGACAAGAACCTCTTTGAGACAAGAACCCCTTTGAGACAAGAACCCCTTTGAGACAAGAACCTCTTTGAGACAGAACCCCTTTGAGACAAGAACCCTCTTTGAGACAAGAACCCCTTTGAGACAAGAACCCCTTTGAGACAAGAACCTCTTTGAGACAAGAACCCCTTTGAGACAAGAACCCCTTTGAGACAGAACCTCTTTGAGACAAGAACCCCTTTGAGACAAGAACCCCTTTGAGACAAGAACCTCTTTGAGACAAGAACCCCTTTGAGACAGAACCCTTGAACAAACCCCTTTGAGACAAGAACCCCTTTGAGACAAGAACCCTTTGAGACAAGAACCTCTTTGAGACAGAACCCCTTTGAGACAAGAACCTCTTTGAGACAAGAACCCCTTTGAGACAAGAACCCCTTTGAGACAGAACCTCTTTGAGACAAGAACCTCTTTGAGACAAGAACCCCTTTGAGACAAGAACCTCTTTGAGACAAGAACCCCTTTGAGACAAGAACCCCTTTGAGACAAAACCCCTTTGAGACAGAACCTCTTTGAGACAAGAACCCCTTTGAGACAGAACCCTTTGAGACAAGAACCCCTTTGAGACAGAACCTCTTTGAGACAAAACCCCTTTGAGACAAGAACCCCTTTGAGACAGAACCCTCTTTGAGACAAGAACCTCTTTGAGACAAGAACCCCTTTGAGACAAGAACCCCTTTGAGACAAGAACCCCTTTGAGACAAGAACCTCTTTGAGACAAGAACCCTTTGAGACAAGAACCTCTTTGAGACAAGAACCCCTTTGAGACGGAACCTCTTTGAGACGAACCTCTTTGAGACAAGAACCCCTTTGAGACAAGAACCCTCTTTGAGACAGAACCTCTTTGAGACAAGAACCCCTTTGAGACAAGAACCTCTTTGAGACAAGAACCTCTTTGAGACAAGAACCCCTTTGAGACAAGAACCCCTTTGAGACAAGAACCCCTTTGAGACAAGAACCCCTTTGAGACAAGAACCCCTTTGAGACAAGAACCCTCTTTGAGACAAGAACCCTCTTTGAGACAGAACCCCTTTGAGACAAGAACCCCTTTGAGACAAGAACCTCTTTGAGACAAGAACCCCTTTGAGACAAGAACCTCTTTGAGACAAGAACCCCTTTGAGACAAGAACCCCTTTGAGACAAGAACCCCTTTGAGACAAGAACCCCTTTGAGACAAGAACCTCTTTGAGACAAGAACCCCTTTGAGACAGAACCCTCTTTGAGACAAGAACCCCTTTGAGACAAGAACCCCTTTGAGACAAGAACCTCTTTGAGACAGAACCCTCTTTGAGACAGAACCCCTTTGAGACAAGAACCTCTTTGAGACAAGAACCCCTTTGAGACAAGAACCCCTTTGAGACAAGAACCCTCTTTGAGACAGAACCCCTTTGAGACAAGAACCCCTTTGAGACAAGAACCCCTTTGAGACAAGAACCTCTTTGAGACAAGAACCCTCTTTGAGACAAGAACCCCTTTGAGACAAGAACCTCTTTGAGACAAGAACCCCTTTGAGACAAGAACCCCTTTGAGACAAGAACCTCTTTGAGACAAGAACCTCTTTGAGACAGAACCCCTTTGAGACAAGAACCTCTTTGAGACAAGAACCCCTTTGAGACAAGAACCCCTTTGAGACAAGAACCCTCTTTGAGACAAGAACCTCTTTGAGACAAGAACCCTCTTTGAGACAAGAACCCCTTTGAGACAAGAACCCCTTTGAGACAGAACCCTCTTTGAGACAAGAACCTCTTTGAGACAAGAACCCCTTTGAGACAAGAACCCCTTTGAGACAAGAACCCCTTTGAGACAAGAACCCCTTTGAGACAGAACCTCTTTGAGACAAGAACCCCTTTGAGACAGAACCTCTTTGAGACAGAACCCCTTTGAGACAGAACCCTCTTTGAGACAGAACCCCTTTGAGACAGAACCCCTTTGAGACAGAACCCCTTTGAGACAAGAACCTCTTTGAGACAGAACCCCTTTGAGACAAGAACCCCTTTGAGACAAGAACCTCTTTGAGACAGAACCCCTTTGAGACGAACCTCTTTGAGACAAGAACCCTCTTTGAGACAAGAACCTCTTTGAGACAAGAACCCCTTTGAGACAAGAACCCCTTTGAGACAGAACCTCTTTGAGACAAGAACCCTCTTTGAGACAGAACCCCTTTGAGACAAGAACCTCTTTGAGACAAGAACCCCTTTGAGACAAGAACCCTCTTTGAGACAAGAACCCCTTTGAGACAGAACCCCTTTGAGACAGAACCCTCTTTGAGACAAGAACCTCTTTGAGACAGAACCCCTTTGAGACAGAACCTCTTTGAACAGAACCCCTTTGAGACAAGAACCCCTTTGAGACAGAACCCTCTTTGAGACAAGAACCCTCTTTGAGACAAGAACCCCTTTGAGACAAGAACCTCTTTGAGACAGAACCTCTTTGAGACAAGAACCCCTTTGAGACAAGAACCTCTTTGAGACAGAACCCCTTTGAGACAAGAACCCCTTTGAGACAAGAACCCCTTTGAGACAGAACCCTCTTTGAGACAAGAACCCTCTTTGAGACAGAACCCCTTTGAGACAAGAACCCCTTTGAGACAAGAACCCCTTTGAGACAGAACCTCTTTGAGACAAGAACCCCTTTGAGACAGAACCCCTTTGAGACAAGAACCTCTTTGAGACAAGAACCCCTTTGAGACAAGAACCCCTTTGAGACAAGAACCCCTTTGAGACAGAACCTCTTTGAGACAAGAACCCCTTTGAGACAGAACCTCTTTGAGACAAGAACCCCTTTGAGACAGAACCCTCTTTGAGACAAAACCCCTTTGAGACAAGAACCCCTTTGAGACAGAACCCTCTTTGAGACAAGAACCTCTTTGAGACAAGAACCCCTTTGAGACAAAACCCCTTTGAGACAAGAACCCCTTTGAGACAAGAACCTCTTTGAGACGGAACCTCTTTGAGACAAGAACCTCTTTGAGACAAGAACCTCTTTGAGACAAGAACCCCTTTGAGACGGAACCTCTTTGAGACAGAACCTCTTTGAGACAGAACCCCTTTGAGACAAGAACCCCTTTGAGACAGAACCTCTTTGAGACGAACCTCTTTGAGACAGAACCCTTTGAGACAAGAACCCCTTTGAGACAAGAACCCCTTTGAGACGAACCTCTTTGAGACAAGAACCCCTTTGAGACAAGAACCCCTTTGAGACAGAACCTCTTTGAGACAAGAACCCCTTTGAGACAAGAACCCCTTTGAGACAAGAACCCCTTTGAGACAAGAACCCCTTTGAGACAAGAACCCCTTTGAGACAAGAACCTCTTTGAGACAAGAACCCCTTTGAGACAGAACCTCTTTGAGACAAGAACCCCTTTGAGACAAGAACCTCTTTGAGACAAGAACCCCTTTGAGACAAGAACCCTCTTTGAGACAAGAACCCCTTTGAGACAAGAACCCCTTTGAGACAAGAACCCCTTTGAGACAAGAACCCCTTTGAGACAAGAACCCCTTTGAGACAAGAACCTCTTTGAGACAGAACCCCTTTGAGACAAGAACCCCTTTGAGACAAGAACCTCTTTGAGACAAGAACCCTCTTTGAGACAGAACCCCTTTGAGACAAGAACCTCTTTGAGACAAGAACCCCTTTGAGACAAGAACCCCTTTGAGACAAGAACCTCTTTGAGACAGAACCCCTTTGAGACAAGAACCCCTTTGAGACAAGAACCTCTTTGAGACAAGAACCCTCTTTGAGACAAGAACCCCTTTGAGACAAGAACCCTCTTTGAGACAAGAACCCTCTTTGAGACAAGAACCCCTTTGAGACAAGAACCTCTTTGAGACAGAACCTCTTTGAGACAGAACCCCTTTGAGACAAGAACCTCTTTGAGACAAGAACCCCTTTGAGACAAGAACCCCTTTGAGACAAGAACCCTTTGAGACAAGAACCTCTTTGAGACAGAACCCCTTTGAGACAAGAACCTCTTTGAGACAAGAACCCCTTTGAGACAAGAACCCCTTTGAGACAGAACCCTCTTTGAGACAAGAACCCTCTTTGAGACAAGAACCCCTTTGAGACAAGAACCCTTTGAGACAAGAACCCCTTTGAGACAAGAACCTCTTTGAGACAAAAACCCCTTTGAGACAGAACCTCTTTGAGACAAGAACCCCTTTGAGACAGAACCTCTTTGAGACAAGAACCCCTTTGAGACAGAACCCTCTTTGAGACACAAACCCCTTTGAGACAAGAACCCCTTTGAGACAGAACCCCTTTGAGACAAGAACCTCTTTGAGACAAGAACCCCTTTGAGACAAAACCCCTTTGAGACAAGAACCCCTTTGAGACAAGAACCTCTTTGAGACAGAACCCTCTTTGAGACAAGAACCTCTTTGAGACAAGAACCTCTTTGAGACAAGAACCCCTTTGAGACGAACCTCTTTGAGACGGAAACCTCTTTGAGACAAGAACCCCTTTGAGACAAGAACCCTCTTTGAGACAGAACCCTCTTTGAGACAAGAACCCCTTTGAGACAAGAACCTCTTTGAGACAAGAACCTCTTTGAGACAAGAACCCCTTTGAGACAAGAACCCCTTTGAGACAAGAACCCTTTGAGACAAGAACCCCTTGAGACAAGAACCCCTTTGAGACAAGAACCTCTTTGAGACAAGAACCCTTTGAGACAGAACCCTCTTTGAGACAAGAACCCCTTTGAGACAAAACCTCTTTGAGACAAGAACCCCTTTGAGACAAGAACCTCTTTGAGACAAGAACCCCTTTGAGACAAGAACCCCTTTGAGACAAGAACCCCTTTGAGACAAGAACCTCTTTGAGACAAGAACCCCTTTGAGACAAGAACCCCTTTGAGACAAGAACCTCTTTGAGACAAGAACCTCTTTGAGACAGAACCCCTTTGAGACAAGAACCTCTTTGAGACAAGAACCCCTTTGAGACAAGAACCCCTTTGAGACAAGAACCTCTTTGAGACAGAACCCCTTTGAGACAAGAACCCCTTTGAGACAAGAACCTCTTTGAGACAAGAACCTCTTTGAGACAGAACCCCTTTGAGACAAGAACCTCTTTGAGACAAGAACCCCTTTGAGACAAGAACCCCTTTGAGACAAGAACCTCTTTGAGACAGAACCCCTTTGAGACAAGAACCCCTTTGAGACAAGAACCCCTTTGAGACAAGAACCCCTTTGAGACAGAACCCCTTTGAGACAAGAACCTCTTTGAGACAAGAACCCCTTTGAGACAAAACCCCTTTGAGACAAGAACCCCTTTGAGACAAGAACCTCTTTGAGACGAACCTCTTTGAGACAAGAACCTCTTTGAGACAAGAACCTCTTTGAGACAGAACCCCTTTGACGAACCTCTTTGAGACGGAACCTCTTTGAGACAAGAACCCCTTTGAGACAAGAACCCTCTTTGAGACAGAACCCTCTTTGAGACAAGAACCCCTTTGAGACAAGAACCTCTTTGAGACAAGAACCCTCTTTGAGACAAGAACCCCTTTGAGACAAGAACCCCTTTGAGACAAGAACCCCTTTGAGACAAGAACCCCTTTGAGACAAGAACCCCTTTGAGACAAGAACCTCTTTGAGACAAGAACCCCTTTGAGACAGAACCTCTTTGAGACAAGAACCCCTTTGAGACAAGAACCTCTTTGAGACAAGAACCCCTTTGAGACAAGAACCTCTTTGAGACAAGAACCCCTTTGAGACAAGAACCCCTTTGAGACAAGAACCCCTTTGAGACAAGAACCTCTTTGAGACAAGAACCCCTTTGAGACAAGAACCCCTTTGAGACAAGAACCTCTTTGAGACAAGAACCCTCTTTGAGACAGAACCCCTTTGAGACAAGAACCCTCTTTGAGACAAGAACCCCTTTGAGACAAGAACCCTCTTTGAGACAAGAACCTCTTTGAGACAGAACCCCTTTGAGACAAGAACCCCTTTGAGACAAGAACCTCTTTGAGACAAGAACCTCTTTGAGACAGAACCCCTTTGAGACAAGAACCTCTTTGAGACAAGAACCCCTTTGAGACAAGAACCCCTTTGAGACAAGAACCTCTTTGAGACAGAACCCCTTTGAGACAAGAACCCCTTTGAGACAAGAACCCCTTTGAGACAGAACCTCTTTGAGACAAGAACCTCTTTGAGACAAGAACCCCTTTGAGACAAGAACCTCTTTGAGACAAGAACCTCTTTGAGACAAGAACCCCTTTGAGACAAGAACCTCTTTGAGACAAGAACCCCTTTGAGACAAGAACCCCTTTGAGACAAGAACCTCTTTGAGACAGAACCCCTTTGAGACAAGAACCCCTTTGAGACAAGAACCTCTTTGAGACAAGAACCTCTTTGAGACAGAACCCCTTTGAGACAAGAACCTCTTTGAGACAAGAACCCCTTTGAACAAAACCCCTTTGAGACAAGAACCCCTTTGAGACAGAACCCTTTGAGACAAGAACCCCTTTGAGACAAGAACCCCTTTGAGACAAGAACCTCTTTGAGACAAGAACCTCTTTGAGACAAGAACCCCTTTGAGACAAGAACCTCTTTGAGACAAGAACCTCTTTGAGACAAGAACCCCTTTGAGACAAGAACCTCTTTGAGACAAGAACCTCTTTGAGACAGAACCCCTTTGAGACAAGAACCTCTTTGAGACAAGAACCCCTTTGAGACAAGAACCCCTTTGAGACAAGAACCTCTTTGAGACAAGAACCTCTTTGAGACAAGAACCCCTTTGAGACAAGAACCCCTTTGAGACAAGAACCCCTTTGAGACAAGAACCTCTTTGAGACAGAACCTCTTTGAGACAAGAACCCCTTTGAGACAAGAACCCCTTTGAGACAAGAACCCCTTTGAGACAAGAACCCCTTTGAGACAGAACCTCTTTGAGACAAGAACCCCTTTGAGACAGAACCTCTTTGAGACAGAACCCCTTTGAGACAGAACCTCTTTGAGACAAGAACCCCTTTGAGACAAGAACCCCTTTGAGACAGAACCCCTTTGAGACAAGAACCTCTTTGAGACAAGAACCCCTTTGAGACAAGAACCCTTTGAGACAGAACCCCTTTGAGACAAGAACCTCTTTGAGACAGAACCTCTTTGAGACAAGAACCCCTTTGAGACAAGAACCCCTTTGAGACAAGAACCCTCTTTGAGACGGAACCCTCTTTGAGACAAGAACCCCTTTGAGACAAGAACCTCTTTGAGACAAGAACCTCTTTGAGACAAGAACCCCTTTGAGACAAGAACCCCTTTGAGACAAGAACCCCTTTGAGACAAGAACCCCTTTGAGACAAGAACCTCTTTGAGACAAGAACCCCTTTGAGACAAGAACCCCTTTGAGACAAGAACCCCTTTGAGACAAGAACCTCTTTGAGACAGAACCCCTTTGAGACAAGAACCCCTTTGAGACAAGAACCCCTTTGAGACAAGAACCTCTTTGAGACAAGAACCTCTTTGAGACAAGAACCCCTTTGAGACAAGAACCCTCTTTGAGACAAGAACCTCTTTGAGACAAGAACCCCTTTGAGACAAGAACCTCTTTGAGACAAGAACCTCTTTGAGACAGAACCCCTTTGAGACAAGAACCTCTTTGAGACAAGAACCCCTTTGAGACAAGAACCCCTTTGAGACAAGAACCCCTTTGAGACAAGAACCTCTTTGAGACAAGAACCTCTTTGAGACAAGAACCCCTTTGAGACAGAACCTCTTTGAGACAAGAACCCCTTTGAGACAGAACCTCTTTGAGACAAAACCCCTTTGAGACAAGAACCCCTTTGAGACAGAACCCTCTTTGAGACAAGAACCTCTTTGAGACAAGAACCCCTTTGAGACAAAAACCCCTTTGAGACAAGAACCCCTTTGAGACAAGAACCTCTTTGAGACGGAACCTCTTTGAGACAAGAACCTCTTTGAGACAGAACCCCTTTGAGACAGAACCTCTTTGAGACAAGAACCCCTTTGAGACGAACCTCTTTGAGACGAACCTCTTTGAGACAAGAACCCCTTTGAGACAAGAACCCTCTTTGAGACAAGAACCCCTTTGAGACAGAACCCCTTTGAGACAAGAACCTCTTTGAGACAAGAACCTCTTTGAGACAGAACCCCTTTGAGACAAGAACCTCTTTGAGACAAGAACCCCTTTGAGACAAGAACCCCTTTGAGACAAGAACCTCTTTGAGACAGAACCCCTTTGAGACAAGAACCCCTTTGAGACAAGAACCCCTTTGAGACAAGAACCTCTTTGAGACAAGAACCTCTTTGAGACAAGAACCTCTTTGAGACAAGAACCCCTTTGAGACAAGAACCTCTTTGAGACAGAACCTCTTTGAGACAGAACCCCTTTGAGACAAGAACCTCTTTGAGACAAGAACCCCTTTGAGACAAGAACCCCTTTGAGACAAGAACCCCTTTGAGACAGAACCTCTTTGAGACAAGAACCTCTTTGAGACAAGAACCCCTTTGAGACAAGAACCCTCTTTGAGACAAGAACCTCTTTGAGACAGAACCCCTTTGAGACAAGAACCTCTTTGAGACAAGAACCCCTTTGAGACAAGAACCCCTTTGAGACAAGAACCTCTTTGAGACAAGAACCTCTTTGAGACAGAACCCCTTTGAGACAAGAACCTCTTTGAGACAAGAACCCCTTTGAGACAAGAACCCCTTTGAGACAGAACCTCTTTGAGACAAGAACCTCTTTGAGACAAGAACCCCTTTGAGACAAGAACCTCTTTGAGACAAGAACCCCTTTGAGACAAGAACCTCTTTGAGACAAGAACCCCTTTGAGACAAGAACCCCTTTGAGACAGAACCTCTTTGAGACAAGAACCTCTTTGAGACAGAACCCCTTTGAGACAGAACCTCTTTGAGACAAGAACCCCTTTGAGACAAGAACCCCTTTGAGACAGAACCTCTTTGAGACAAAAACCCCTTTGAGACGAACCTCTTTGAGACAGAACCCCTTTGAGACAAGAACCTCTTTGAGACAAGAACCCCTTTGAGACAGAACCCTCTTTGAGACAAGAACCTCTTTGAGACAGAACCCCTTTGAGACAAGAACCCCTTTGAGACAAGAACCCCTTTGAGACGGAACCTCTTTGAGACAAGAACCCCTTTGAGACAGAACCCCTTTGAGACAAGAACCTCTTTGAGACAAGAACCCCTTTGAGACAAGAACCCCTTTGAGACAAAAACCCCTTTGAGACAGAACCTCTTTGAGACAAGAACCCCTTTGAGACAGAACCTCTTTGAGACAAGAACCCCTTTGAGACAGAACCTCTTTGAGACACAAACCCCTTTGAGACAAGAACCCCTTTGAGACAGAACCCTCTTTGAGACAAGAACCTCTTTGAGACAAGAACCCCTTTGAGACAAGAACCCTCTTTGAGACAAGAACCCTCTTTGAGACGGAACCCTCTTTGAGACAAAAACCCCTTTGAGACAAGAACCTCTTTGAGACAAGAACCCCTTTGAGACAAGAACCCCTTTGAGACAAGAACCTCTTTGAGACAAGAACCTCTTTGAGACAGAACCCCTTTGAGACAAGAACCTCTTTGAGACAAGAACCCCTTTGAGACAAGAACCCCTTTGAGACAAGAACCTCTTTGAGACAAGAACCTCTTTGAGACAAGAACCCCTTTGAGACAAGAACCCCTTTGAGACAAGAACCCCTTTGAGACAGAACCTCTTTGAGACAAGAACCTCTTTGAGACAAGAACCCCTTTGAGACAAGAACCCCTTTGAGACAAGAACCCCTTTGAGACAAAAACCCCTTTGAGACAGAACCTCTTTAGAGACAAGAACCCCTTTGAGACAGAACCTCTTTGAGACAAGAACCCCTTTGAGACAGAACCTCTTTGAGACACAAACCCCTTTGAGACAAGAACCCCTTTGAGACAGAACCCTCTTTGAGACAAGAACCTCTTTGAGACAAGAACCCCTTTGAGACAAAAACCCCTTTGAGACAAGAACCCCTTTGAGACAAGAACCTCTTTGAGACGGAACCTCTTTGAGACAAGAACCTCTTTGAGACAAGAACCTCTTTGAGACAAGAACCCCTTTGAGACAAGAACCCCTTTGAGACAGAACCTCTTTGAGACAAGAACCTCTTTGAGACAAGAACCCCTTTGAGACAAGAACCTCTTTGAGACAAGAACCCCTTTGAGACAAGAACCTCTTTGAGACAAGAACCCCTTTGAGACAAGAACCCCTTTGAGACAGAACCTCTTTGAGACAAGAACCTCTTTGAGACAGAACCCCTTTGAGACAGAACCTCTTTGATACAAGAACCCCTTTGAGACAAGAACCCCTTTGAGACAGAACCCTCTTTGAGACAAGAACCTCTTTGAGACAAGAACCTCTTTGAGACAAGAACCTCTTTGAGACAGAACCTCTTTGAGACAAAAACCCCTTTGAGACAGAACCTCTTTGAGACAGAACCCCTTTGAGACAAGAACCTCTTTGAGACAAGAACCCCTTTGAGACAGAACCCTCTTTGAGACAAGAACCTCTTTGAGACAGAACCCCTTTGAGACAAGAACCCCTTTGAGACAAGAACCCCTTTGAGACGGAACCTCTTTGAGACAAGAACCCCTTTGAGACAGAACCCCTTTGAGACAAGAACCTCTTTGAGACAAGAACCCCTTTGAGACAAGAACCCCTTTGAGACAAAAACCCCTTTGAGACAGAACCTCTTTGAGACAAGAACCCCTTTGAGACAGAACCTCTTTGAGACAAGAACCCCTTTGAGACAGAACCTCTTTGAGACACAAACCCCTTTGAGACAAGAACCCCTTTGAGACAGAACCCTCTTTGAGACAAGAACCTCTTTGAGACAAGAACCCCTTTGAGACAAAAACCCCTTTGAGACAAGAACCCCTTTGAGACAAGAACCTCTTTGAGACGGAACCTCTTTGAGACAAGAACTTCTTTGAGACAAGAACCTCTTTGAGACAAGAACCCCTTTGAGACGGAACCTCTTTGAGACGGAACCTCTTTGAGACAAGAACCCCTTTGAGACAAGAACCCTCTTTGAGACAAGAACCCTCTTTGAGACGGAACCCTCTTTGAGACAAAACCCCTTTGAGACAAGAACCTCTTTGAGACAAGAACCTCTTTGAGACAAGAACCCCTTTGAGACAAGAACCCCTTTGAGACAAGAACCCCTTTGAGACAAGAACCCCTTTGAGACAAGAACCCCTTTGAGACAAGAACCTCTTTGAGACAAGAACCCCTTTGAGACAGAACCTCTTTGAGACAAGAACCCCTTTGAGACAAGAACCTCTTTGAGACAAGAACCCCTTTGAGACAAGAACCTCTTTGAGACAAGAACCCCTTTGAGACAAGAACCCCTTTGAGACAAGAACCCCTTTGAGACAAGAACCTCTTTGAGACAAGAACCCCTTTGAGACAAGAACCTCTTTGAGACAAGAACCCCTTTGAGACAAGAACCCCTTTGAGACAAGAACCTCTTTGAGACAATAACCTCTTTGAGACAAGAACCCCTTTGAGACAAGAACCTCTTTGAGACAAGAACCCCTTTGAGACAAGAACCCCTTTGAGACAAGAACCTCTTTGAGACAGAACCCCTTTGAGACAAGAACCCCTTTGAGACAAGAACCCCTTTGAGACAAGAACCTCTTTGAGACAAGAACCTCTTTGAGACAAGAACCCCTTTGAGACAAGAACCTCTTTGAGACAAGAACCTCTTTGAGACAAGAACCCCTTTGAGACAAGAACCTCTTTGAGACAAGAACCTCTTTGAGACAGAACCCCTTTGAGACAAGAACCTCTTTGAGACAAGAACCCCTTTGAGACAAGAACCCCTTTGAGACAAGAACCTCTTTGAGACAAGAACCTCTTTGAGACAAGAACCCCTTTGAGACAAGAACCTCTTTGAGACAAGAACCCCTTTGAGACAAGAACCCCTTTGAGACAGAACCTCTTTGAGACAAGAACCTCTTTGAGACAAGAACCCCTTTGAGACAAGAACCTCTTTGAGACAAGAACCCCTTTGAGACAAGAACCTCTTTGAGACAAAAACCCCTTTGAGACAAGAACCTCTTTGAGACAAGAACCCCTTTGAGACAGAACCTCTTTGAGACAAGAACCCCTTTGAGACAGAACCTCTTTGAGACACAAACCCCTTTGAGACAAGAACCCCTTTGAGACAGAACCCTCTTTGAGACAAGAACCTCTTTGAGACAAGAACCCCTTTGAGACAAAAACCCCTTTGAGACAAGAACCCCTTTGAGACAAGAACCCCTTTGAGACGGAACCTCTTTGAGACAAGAACTTCTTTGAGACAAGAACCTCTTTGAGACAAGAACCCCTTTGAGACGGAACCTCTTTGAGACGGAAACTCTTTGAGACAAGAACCCCTTTGAGACAAGAACCCTCTTTGAGACGGAACCCTCTTTGAGACAAAAACCCCTTTGAGACAAGAACCTCTTTGAGACAAGAACCCTCTTTGAGACAAGAACCCCTTTGAGACAAGAACCCCTTTGAGACAAGAACCCCTTTGAGACAAGAACCCCTTTGAGACAAGAACCCCTTTGAGACAAGAACCTCTTTGAGACAAGAACCCCTTTGAGACAGAACCTCTTTGAGACAAGAACCCCTTTGAGACAAGAACCTCTTTGAGACAAGAACCCCTTTGAGACAAGAACCTCTTTGAGACAAGAACCCCTTTGAGACAAGAACCCCTTTGAGACAAGAACCCCTTTGAGACAAGAACCTCTTTGAGACAAGAACCCCTTTGAGACAAGAACCCCTTTGAGACAAGAACCTCTTTGAGACAATAACCTCTTTGAGACAGAACCCCTTTGAGACAAGAACCTCTTTGAGACAAGAACCCCTTTGAGACAAGAACCCCTTTGAGACAAGAACCTCTTTGAGACAGAACCCCTTTGAGACAAGAACCCCTTTGAGACAAGAACCTCTTTGAGACAATAACCTCTTTGAGACAGAACCCCTTTGAGACAAGAACCTCTTTGAGACAAGAACCCCTTTGAGACAAGAACCCCTTTGAGACAAGAACCTCTTTGAGACAGAACCCCTTTGAGACAAGAACCCCTTTGAGACAAGAACCCCTTTGAGACAAGAACCCCTTTGAGACAGAACCCTCTTTGAGACAAGAACCTCTTTGAGACAAGAACCCCTTTGAGACAAAAACCCCTTTGAGACAAGAACCCCTTTGAGACAAGAACCTCTTTGAGACGGAACCTCTTTGAGACAAGAACTTCTTTGAGACAAGAACCTCTTTGAGACAAGAACCCCTTTGAGACGGAACCTCTTTGAGACGGAAACTCTTTGAGACAAGAACCCCTTTGAGACAAGAACCCTCTTTGAGACGGAACCCTCTTTGAGACAAAAACCCCTTTGAGACAAGAACCTCTTTGAGACAAGAACCTCTTTGAGACAAGAACCCCTTTGAGACAAGAACCCCTTTGAGACAAGAACCCCTTTGAGACAAGAACCCCTTTGAGACAAGAACCCCTTTGAGACAAGAACCTCTTTGAGACAAGAACCCCTTTGAGACAGAACCTCTTTGAGACAAGAACCCCTTTGAGACAAAAACCTCTTTGAGACAAGAACCCCTTTGAGACAAGAACCTCTTTGAGACAAGAACCCCTTTGAGACAAGAACCCCTTTGAGACAAGAACCCCTTTGAGACAAGAACCTCTTTGAGACAAGAACCCCTTTGAGACAAGAACCCCTTTGAGACAAGAACCTCTTTGAGACAATAACCTCTTTGAGACAGAACCCCTTTGAGACAAGAACCTCTTTGAGACAAGAACCCCTTTGAGACAAGAACCCCTTTGAGACAAGAACCTCTTTGAGACAGAACCCCTTTGAGACAAGAACCCCTTTGAGACAAGAACCTCTTTGAGACAATAACCTCTTTGAGACAGAACCCCTTTGAGACAAGAACCTCTTTGAGACAAGAACCCCTTTGAGACAAGAACCCCTTTGAGACAAGAACCTCTTTGAGACAGAACCCCTTTGAGACAAGAACCCCTTTGAGACAAGAACCCCTTTGAGACAGAACCTCTTTGAGACAAGAACCTCTTTGAGACAAGAACCCCTTTGAGACAGAACCTCTTTGAGACAAGAACCTCTTTGAGACAGAACCCCTTTGAGACAAGAACCTCTTTGAGACAAGAACCCCTTTGAGACAAGAACCCCTTTGAGACAAGAACCTCTTTGAGACAGAACCCCTTTGAGACAAGAACCCCTTTGAGACAAGAACCTCTTTGAGACAAGAACCTCTTTGAGACAGAACCCCTTTGAGACAAGAACCTCTTTGAGACAGAACCCCTTTGAGACAAGAACCCCTTTGAGACAAGAACCTCTTTGAGACAGAACCCCTTTGAGACAAGAACCCCTTTGAGACAAGAACCCCTTTGAGACAAGAACCTCTTTGAGACAAGAACCTCTTTGAGACAAGAACCCCTTTGAGACAAGAACCTCTTTGAGACAAGAACCTCTTTGAGACAAGAACCCCTTTGAGACAAGAACCTCTTTGAGACAAGAACCTCTTTGAGACAGAACCCCTTTGAGACAAGAACCTCTTTGAGACAAGAACCCCTTTGAGACAAGAACCCCTTTGAGACAAGAACCTCTTTGAGACAAGAACCTCTTTGAGACAAGAACCCCTTTGAGACAAGAACCCCTTTGAGACAAGAACCCTTTGAGACAGAACCTCTTTGAGACAAGAACCTCTTTGAGACAAGAACCCCTTTGAGACAAGAACCCCTTTGAGACAAGAACCCCTTTGAGACAAAAACCCCTTTGAGACAGAACCTCTTTGAGACAAGAACCCCTTTGAGACAGAACCTCTTTGAGACAAGAACCCCTTTGAGACAGAACCTCTTTGAGACAAAACCCCTTTGAGACAAGAACCCCTTTGAGACAGAACCCTCTTTGAGACAAGAACCTCTTTGAGACAAGAACCCCTTTGAGACAAAAACCCCTTTGAGACAAGAACCCCTTTGAGACAAGAACCTCTTTGAGACGGAACCTCTTTGAGACAGAACCCCTTTGAGACAAGAACCCTCTTTGAGACAAGAACCCTCTTTGAGACGGAACCCTCTTTGAGACAAAAACCCCTTTGAGACAAGAACCTCTTTGAGACAAGAACCTCTTTGAGACAAGAACCCCTTTGAGACAAGAACCCCTTTGAGACAAGAACCCCTTTGAGACAAGAACCCCTTTGAGACAAGAACCTCTTTGAGACAAGAACCCCTTTGAGACAAGAACCCCTTTGAGACAAGAACCCCTTTGAGACAAGAACCTCTTTGAGACAGAACCCCTTTGAGACAAGAACCCCTTTGAGACAAGAACCCCTTTGAGACAAGAACCTCTTTGAGACAAGAACCTCTTTGAGACAAGAACCCCTTTGAGACAAGAACCTCTTTGAGACAAGAACCTCTTTGAGAAAAGAACCCCTTTGAGACAAGAACCTCTTTGAGACAAGAACCTCTTTGAGACAGAACCCCTTTGAGACAAGAACCTCTTTGAGACAAGAACCCCTTTGAGACAAGAACCCCTTTGAGACAAGAACCCCTTTGAGACAAGAACCTCTTTGAGACAAGAACCTCTTTGAGACAAGAACCCCTTTGAGACAGAACCTCTTTGAGACAAGAACCCCTTTGAGACAGAACCTCTTTGGGACACAAACCCCTTTGAGACAAGAACCCCTTTGAGACAGAACCCTCTTTGAGACAAGAACCTCTTTGAGACAAGAACCCCTTTGAGACAAAAACCCCTTTGAGACAAGAACCCCTTTGAGACAAGAACCTCTTTGAGACGGAACCTCTTTGAGACAAGAACCTCTTTGAGACAAGAACCTCTTTGAGACAAGAACCTCTTTGAGACAAGAACCCCTTTGAGACGGAACCTCTTTGAGACGGAACCTCTTTGAGACAAGAACCCCTTTGAGACAAGAACCTCTTTGAGACAAGAACCCCTTTGAGACAAGAACCCCTTTGAGACAAGAACCTCTTTGAGACAATAACCTCTTTGAGACAGAACCCCTTTGAGACAAGAACCTCTTTGAGACAAGAACCCCTTTGAGACAAGAACCCCTTTGAGACAAGAACCTCTTTGAGACAGAACCCCTTTGAGACAAGAACCCCTTTGAGACAAGAACCCCTTTGAGACAAGAACCTCTTTGAGACAAGAACCTCTTTGAGACAAGAACCTCTTTTTTGAGACAAGAACCCCTTTGAGACAAGAACCTCTTTGAGACAAGAACCTCTTTGAGACAGAACCCCTTTGAGACAAGAACCTCTTTGAGACAAGAACCCCTTTGAGACAAGAACCCCTTTGAGACAAGAACCCCTTTGAGACAAGAACCTCTTTGAGACAAGAACCTCTTTGAGACAAGAACCCCTTTGAGACAAGAACCTCTTTGAGACAAGAACCTCTTTGAGACAGAACCCCTTTGAGACAAGAACCTCTTTGAGACAAGAACCCCTTTGAGACAAGAACCCCTTTGAGACAAGAACCTCTTTGAGACAAGAACCTCTTTGAGACAAGAACCCCTTTGAGACAAGAACCTCTTTGAGACAAGAACCCCTTTGAGACAAGAACCCCTTTGAGACAGAACCTCTTTGAGACAAGAACCTCTTTGAGACAAGAACCCCTTTGAGACAAGAACCTCTTTGAGACAAGAACCCCTTTGAGACAAGAGCCTCTTTGAGACAAGAACCTCTTTGAGACAGAACCCCTTTGAGACAAGAACCCCTTTGAGACAAGAACCCCTTTGAGACGGAACCTCTTTGAGACAAGAACCCCTTTGAGACAGAACCCCTTTGAGACAAGAACCTCTTTGAGACAAGAAACCCCTTTGAGACAAGAACCCCTTTGAGACAAAAACCCCTTTGAGACAGAACCTCTTTGAGACAAGAACCCCTTTGAGACAGAACCTCTTTGAGACAAGAACCCCTTTGAGACAGAACCTCTTTGAGACACAAACCCCTTTGAGACAAGAACCCCTTTGAGACAGAACCCTCTTTGAGACAAGAACCTCTTTGAGACAAGAACCCCTTTGAGACAAAAACCCCTTTGAGACAAGAACCCCTTTGAGACAAGAACCTCTTTGAGACGGAACCTCTTTGAGACAAGAACCTCTTTGAGACAAGAACCTCTTTGAGACAAGAACCCCTTTGAGACGGAACCTCTTTGAGACGGAACCTCTTTGAGACAAGAACCCCTTTGAGACAAGAACCCTCTTTGAGACAAGAACCCTCTTTGAGACGGAACCCTCTTTGAGACAAAAACCCCTTTGAGACAAGAACCTCTTTGAGACAAACCCCTTTGAGACAAGAACCTCTTTGAGACAAGAACCCTCTTTGAGACAAGAACCCCTTTGAGACGGAACCCTCTTTGAGACAAAAACCCCTTTGAGACAAGAACCTCTTTGAGACAAGAACCCCTTTGAGACGGAACCTCTTTGAGACGGAACCTCTTTGAGACAAGAAACCCCTTTGAGACAAGAACCCTCTTTGAGACAAGAACCCTCTTTGAGACGGAACCCTCTTTGAGACAAAAACCCCTTTGAGACAAGAACCTCTTTGAGACAAACCCCTTTGAGACAAGAACCTCTTTGAGACAAGAACCCTCTTTGAGACAGAACCTCTTTGAGACAAGAACCCCTTTGAGACAAGAACCCTCTTTGAGACAAGAACCCTCTTTGAGACGGAACCCTCTTTGAGACAAAAACCCCTTTGAGACAAGAACCTCTTTGAGACAAACCCCTTTGAGACAAGAACCTCTTTGAGACAAGAACCCTCTTTGAGACAGAACCTCTTTGAGACAGAACCCTTTTGAGACAGAAACCCCTTTGAGACAGAACCCCTTTGAGACAAGAACCTCTTTCAGACGGAACCCTCTTTGAGACGAGAACCCCTTTGAGACAGGACCCCTTTGAGACGAGACCTCTTTGAAACGGAACCCTTTGAGACAGGACACCTTTGAGACAGAACCTCTTTGAGACGGAACCCTCTTTGAGACGGAACCCTCTTTGAGACGAGAACTTCTTTGAGACAGGACCCCTTTGAGACAGAACCCCTTTGAGACAAGAACCTCTTTGAGACGGAGCCTCTTTGAAACGGAACCCTTTTGAGACAAGAACCTCTTTGAGACAAGAACCTCTTTGAGACGAGAACCTCTTTGAGACAAGAACCTCTTTGAGACGGAACCCTTTGAGACAGGACCCCTTTGAGACAAGAACCTCTTTGAGACGGAACCTGTTTGAAACGGAACCCTTTTGAGACAGGACCCCTTTGAGACAGAACCCCTTTGAGACGAGAACCTCTTTGAGACGGAACCCTCTTTGAGACGAGAACCTCTTTGAGACAGAACCTCTTTGAGACAGAACCCCTTTGAAACGGAACCCCTTTGAGACAAGAACCCCTTTGAGACGGAACCCCTTTGAGACAAGAACCCCTTTGAGACAGAGCCTCTTTGAGACAGAACCCTTTGAGACAGAACCTTTTTGAGACAGAAACCCCTTTGAGACAAGAACCCCTTTGAGACAGAGCCTCTTTGAGACAGAACCCTTTGAGACAGAACCTTTTTGAGACAGAAACCCCTTTGAGACAGAACCCCTTTGAGACAGAACCCCTTTGAGACGGAACACCTTTGAGACGGAACCCCTTTGAGACGGAACCCTCTTTGAGACGGAACACCTTTGAGACGGAACCCCTTTGAGACGGAACCCTCTTTGAGACAGAACCTCTTTGAGACAGAACCCCTTTGGAGACAGGAACCCCTTTGAGACAGAACACCTTTGAGACGGAACCCCTTTGAGACGGAACCTCTTTGAGACGGAACCCCTTTGAGACGGAACCCCTTTGAGACAGAACCCCTTTGAGACAGAACCTCTTTGAGACGGAACCTCTTTAAGACGGAACCTCTTTGAGACAGAACCTCTTTGAGACAGAACCCTTTTGAGACAGAAACCCCTTGGAGACAGAACCCCTTTGTGACAGAACCCCTTGGAAACAGAACCCCTTGGAGACAGGAACCCCTTGGAGACAGAACCCCTTGGAGACAGGAACCCCTTGGAGACAGAACCCCTTTGTGACAGAACCCTCTTTGAGACAGAACCTCTTTGAGACAGAACCCTTTTAAGACAGAAACCCCTTTGAGACAGAACCCTTTTGAGACAGAACCCATTTGAGACAGAACCCCTTGGAGACAGGAACCTTTTGGAGACAGAACCCCTTTGTGACAGAACCCCTTTGAAACAGAACCCCTTTGAGACAGAACCCCTTTGAAACGGAACCTCTTTGAGACAGAGCCTCTTTGAGACAGAACCCTTTGAGACAGAACCTTTTTGAGACAGAAACCCCTTTGTGACAGAACCCCTTTGAGACATGATAGAGATTTTGAGGGACAACTGGTCCGCTTTCCAAATCTCCGCGCGTCCCTAACAAGCTGGTCATCACACAGGAAGGAATCCAGAGCGTACAAGTATCCGTTAGACAATAATCTACTCTAATGGTAACATGACAATACAATCAACACATTACCATACAAAGCCACATCACATCATCTGCGTCAGGCCAGGAGTAGACCTCCTCCTGGCCCGTGAACAGGGCCAGGAGTAGGCCTCCTCCTGGCCCTGTTCACGGGCCGCCACGACCTTTCGGTCCGGCGGCGCGAGAAGAGAGAGAGAACAAAAAGATGCATGGCTCTCAAATACCACAGAAACAGGAAGGGCTGGAGTTAACTCAGCCTCCACACACACACACACACACACACACACACACACACACACACACACACACACACACACACACACACACACACACACACACACCCCACATTCCAGAGACCTCAGATGTGTCTTAAAGGATATTTAAGATAACACAATATTTCATCTCTCATATCTCCAACTTCTGGTTACACAGAATACAAAGTAATTCAACCCACACATGTACTATTCAAG
>JAULUE010000024.1:0-17215 GCA_036324585.1 Champsocephalus esox
CTTCAAATTCAAGACTTTTGAGAGAATTAAGCATAAATCTGTCAAATGTCTAAAAACAGCCTTGTTTCATGAAAAGCCTCAAAATCACAAATTGCCATCAGATACTTTTGGAAGATAAGCTACATCTGTCATATGTCCAAACACCTTGTTCACTGTAATAGCTCAAAATACAACTGCCATTCAGATGACATGTGCACTCTCTAGTAATAATCTGATGTCAGTTGTGATTTAGAACTATTTCAGTGAAACAAGGCTGTTTTGGACATTTGACAGATTTATGCTTAATTCTCCAAAAGTCATCTGAATGTTAATTTGTGATTTTGAGTTATTTCATTGAAACAAGGCTATTTTGGACATTTGACAGATTTATGCTTAATGTCTCCCAAAAGTCATCTGAATTGCAGTTTTGGAGAGAATTAAGCATACATCTGTCAATGTTAAAAACAGCCTTATTCACTGAAATAGCCTCTAAATCACAACTGACATCAGATTACTTATATAGAGAGTTAAGCCTACATGTCATCTGATGGCAGTTTTGTAATTTGAGGCTAGTACAGTGAAACAAGGCTGTTTTGGACATTGACAGATTTAGCTTAATTCTCTCCAAAAGTCATCTGAATGCATTTGTGATTTTGAGCTTATTTCATGAAACAAGGCGGTGTTTGGACATTTGACAGATTAATGCTTAATTCTCTCCAAAAGTCATCTGAATGTTAATTTGTGATTTTGAGGTTATTTCATTGAAACAAGGCTATTTTGGACATTTGACAGATTTATGCTTAATTCTCTCCAAAAGTCATCTGAATTGCAGTTTTGGAGAGAATTAAGCATAAATCAGTCAAATGTTAAAAACAGCCTTATTTCACTGAATAGTCACAAATACATCATACAGATCTACATTACTGACATGTCATTTGAGCTTATTTGGTCATACAAGGCTGACATTTGACAGATTTATGCTTAATTCTCTCCAAAAGTCATCTGAATGTTAATTTGTGATTTTGAGGTTATTTCATTGAAACAAGGCTATTTTGGACATTTGACAGATTATGCTTAATTCTCTCCAAAAGTCATCTGAATTGCAGTTTTGGAGAGAATTAAGCATAAATCTGTCAAATGTTAAAAACAGCCTTATTCACTGAAATAGCCTCTAAATCACAAACTGACATTCAGATTACTTATATAGAGAGTTAAGCCTACATGTCATCTGAATGGCAGTTTGTAATTTTGAGGCTATTACAGTGAAACAAGGCTGTTTGGACATTTGACAGATTTATGCTTAATTCTCTCCAAAAGTCATCTGAATGGCAATTTGTGATTTTGAGCTTATTTCATTGAAACAAGGCTGTTTTGGACATTTGACAGATTTATGCTTAAATCTCTCCAAAAGTCATCTGAATGTTAATTTGTGATTTGAGGTTATTTCATTGAAACAAGGCATTTTGGACATTTGACAGATTTATGCTTAATTCTCTCCAAAAGTCATCTGAATTGCAGTTTTGGAGAGAATTAAGCATAAATCTGTCAAATGTTAAAAACAGCCTTATTTCACTGAAATAGTCTCTAAATCACAAACTGACATTCAGATTACTTATATAGAGAGTTAATGCCTACATGTCATCTGAAGTGGCAGTTTGAGTAATTTTGAGGCTATTACAGTGAAACAAGGCTGTTTGGACATTTGACAGATTTATGCTTAATTCTCTCCAAAAGTCATCTGAATGTTAATTTGTGATTTTGAGGTTATTTCATTGAACAAGGCTATTTGACATTTGACAGATTTATGCTTAATTCTCTCCAAAAGTCATCTGAATTGCAGTTTTGGAGAGAATTAAGCATAAATCTGTCAAATGTTAAAAACAGCCTTATTTCACTGAAATAGCCTCTAAATCACAAACTGACATTCAGATTACTTATATAGAGAGTTAAGCCTACATGTCATCTGAATGGCAGTTTGTAATTTTGAGGCTATTACAGTGAAACAAGGCTGTTTTGGACATTTGACAGATTTATGCTTAATTCTCTCCAAAAGTCATCTGAATGGCAATTTGTGATTTTGAGCTTATTTCATTGAAACAAGGCTGTTTTGGACATTTGACAGATTTATGCTTAATTCTCTCCAAAAGTCATCTGAATGTTAATTTGTGATTTTGAGGTTATTTCATTGAAACAAGGCTATTTTGGACATTTGACAGATTTATGCTTAATTCTCTCCAAAAGTCATCTGAATTGCAGTTTTGGAGAGAATTAAGCATAAATCTGTCAAATGTTAAAAACAGCCTTATTTCACTGAAATAGCCTCTAAATCACAAACTGACATTCAGATACTTATATAGAGAGTTAAGCCTACATGTCATCTGAATGGCAGTTTGTAATTTTGAGGCTATTACAGTGAAACAAGGCTGTTTTGGACATTTGACAGATTTATGCTTAATTCTCTCCAAAAGTCATCTGAATGGCAATTTGTGATTTTGAGCTTATTTCATTGAAACAAGGCTGTTTTGGACATTTGACAGATTTATGCTTAATTCTCTCCAAAAGTCATCTGAATGTAATTTGTGATTTTGAGGTATTTTCATTGAAACAAGCTTTTTGGACATTTGACAGATTTATGCTTAATTCTCTCCAAAGTCATCTGAATTGCAGTTTTGGAGAAATAAGCATAAATCTGTCAAATGTTAAAACAGCCTTATTTCACTGAAATAGCCTCTAAATCACAAACTGACATTCAGATTACTTATATAGAGAGTTAAGCCTACATGTCATCTGAATGGCAGTTTGTAATTTTGAGGCTATTACAGTGAAACAAGGCTGTTTTGGACATTTGACAGATTTATGCTTAATTCTCTCCAAAAGTCATCTGAATGGCAATTTGTGATTTTGAGCTTATTTCATTGAAACAAGGCTGTTTTGGACATTTGACAGATTTATGCTTAATTCTCTCCAAAATCATCTGAATGTTAATTTGTGATTTTGAGGTTATTTCATTGAAACAAGGCTATTTTGGACATTTGACAGATTTATGCTTAATTCTCTCCAAAAGTCATCTGAATTGCAGTTTTGGAGAGAATTAAGCATAAATCTGTCAAATGTTAAAAACAGCCTTATTTCACTGAAATAGCCTCTAAATCACAAACTGACATTCAGATTACTTATATAGAGAGTTAAGCCTACATGTCATCTGAATGGCAGTTTGTAATTTTGAGGCTATTACAGTGAAACAAGGCTGTTTTGGACATTTGACAGATTTATGCTTAATTCTCTCCAAAAGTCATCTGAATGGCAATTTGTGATTTTGAGCTTATTTCATTGAAACAAGGCTGTTTTGGACATTTGACAGATTTATGCTTAATTCTCTCCAAAAGTCATCTGAATGTTAATTTGTGATTTTGAGGTTATTTCATTGAAACAAGGCTATTTTGGACATTTGACAGATTTATGCTTAATTCTCTCCAAAAGTCATCTGAATTGCAGTTTTGGAGAGAATTAAGCATAAATCTGTCAAATGTTAAAAACAGCCTTATTTCACTGAAATAGCCTCTAAATCACAAACTGACATTCAGATTACTTATATAGAGAGTTAAGCCTACATGTCATCTGAATGGCAGTTTGTAATTTTGAGGCTATTACAGTGAAACAAGGCTGTTTTGGACATTTGACAGATTTATGCTTAATTCTCTCCAAAAGTCATCTGAATGGCAATTTGTGATTTTGAGCTTATTTCATTGAAACAAGGCTGTTTTGGACATTTGACAGATTTATGCCTTAATTCTCTCCAAAAGTCATCTGAATGTTAATTTGTGATTTTGAGGTTATTTCATTGAAACAAGGCTTTTTGGACATTTGACAGATTTATGCTTAATTCTCTCCAAAAGTCATCTGAATTGCAGTTTTGGAGAGAATTAAGCATAATCTGTCAAATGTTAAAAACAGCCTTATTTCACTGAAATAGCCTCTAAATCACAAACTGACATTCAGATTACTTATATAGAGAGTTAAGCCTACATGTCATCTGAATGGCAGTTTGTAATTTTGAGGCTATTACAGTGAAACAAGGCTGTTTTGGACATTTGACAGATTTATGCTTAATTCTCTCCAAAAGTCATCTGAATGGCAATTTGTGATTTTGAGCTTATTTCATTGAAACAAGGCTGTTTTGGACATTTGACAGATTTATGCTTAATTCTCTCCAAAAGTCATCTGAATGTTAATTTGTGATTTTGAGGTTATTTCATTGAAACAAGGCTATTTTGGACATTTGACAGATTTATGCTTAATTCTCTCCAAAAGTCATCTGAATTGCAGTTTTGGAGAGAATTAAGCATAAATCTGTCAAATGTTAAAAACAGCCTTATTTCACTGAAATAGCCTCTAAATCACAAACTGACATTCAGATTACTTATATAGAGAGTTAAGCCTACATGTCATCTGAATGGCAGTTTGTAATTTTGAGGCTATTACAGTGAAACAAGGCTGTTTTGGACATTTGACAGATTTATGCTTAATTCTCTCCAAAAGTCATCTGAATGGCAATTTGTGATTTTGAGCTTATTTCATTGAAACAAGGCTGTTTTGGACATTTGACAGATTTATGCTTAATTCTCTCCAAAAGTCATCTGAATGTTAATTTGTGATTTTGAGGTTATTTCATTGAAACAAGGCTATTTGGACATTTGACAGATTTATGCTTAATTCTCCAAAAGTCATCTGAATTGCAGTTTTGGAGAGAATTAAGCATAAATCTGTCAAATGTTAAAAACAGCCTTATTTCACTGAAATAGCCTCTAAATCACAAACTGACATTCAGATTACTTATATAGAGAGTTAAGCCTACATGTCATCTGAATGGCAGTTTGTAATTTGAGGCTATACAGTGAAACAAGGCTGTTTTGGACATTTGACAGATTTATGCTTAATTCTCTCCAAAAGTCATCTGAATGGCAATTTGTGATTTTGAGCTTATTTCATTGAAACAAGGCTGTTTTGGACATTTGACAGATTTATGCTTAATTCTCTCCAAAAGTCATCTGAATGTTAATTTGTGATTTTGAGGTTATTTCATTGAAACAAGGCTATTTTGGACATTTGACAGATTTATGCTTAATTCTCTCCAAAAGTCATCTGAATTGCAGTTTTGGAGAGAATTAAGCATAAATCTGTCAAATGTTAAAAACAGCCTTATTTCACTGAAATAGCCTCTAAATCACAAACTGACATTCAGATTACTTATATAGAGAGTTAAGCCTACATGTCATCTGAATGGCAGTTTGTAATTTTGAGGCTATTACAGTGAAACAAGGCTGTTTTGGACATTTGACAGATTTATGCTTAATTCTCTCCAAAAGTCATCTGAATGGCAATTTGTGATTTTGAGCTTATTTCATTGAAACAAGGCTGTTTTGGACATTTGACAGATTTATGCTTAATTCTCTCCAAAAGTCATCTGAATGTTAATTTGTGATTTTGAGGTTATTTCATTGAAACAAGGCTATTTTGGACATTTGACAGATTTATGCTTAATTCTCTCCAAAAGTCATCTGAATTGCAGTTTTGGAGAGAATTAAGCATAAATCTGTCAAATGTTAAAAACAGCCTTATTTCACTGAAATAGCCTCTAAATCACAAACTGACATTCAGATTACTTATATAGAGAGTTAAGCCTACATGTCATCTGAATGGCAGTTTGTAATTTTGAGGCTATTACAGTGAAACAAGGCTGTTTTGGACATTTGACAGATTTATGCTTAATTCTCTCCAAAAGTCATCTGAATGGCAATTTGTGATTTTGAGCTTATTTCATTGAAACAAGGCTGTTTTGGACATTTGACAGATTTATGCTTAATTCTCTCCAAAAGTCATCTGAATGTTAATTTGTGATTTTGAGGTTATTTCATTGAAACAAGGCTATTTTGGACATTTGACAGATTTATGCTTAATTCTCTCCAAAAGTCATCTGAATTGCAGTTTTGGAGAGAATTAAGCATAAATCTGTCAAATGTTAAAAACAGCCTTATTTCACTGAAATAGCCTCTAAATCACAAACTGACATTCAGATTACTTATATAGAGAGTTAAGCCTACATGTCATCTGAATGGCAGTTTTGTAATTTTGAGGCTATTACAGTGAAACAAGGCTGTTTTGGACATTTGACAGATTATGCTTAATTCTCTCCAAAAGTCATCTGAATGTCAATTTGTGATTTTGAGCTTATTTCATTGAAACAAGGCTATTTTGGACATTTGACAGATTTATGCTTAATTCTCTCCAAAAGTCATCTGAATTGCAGTTTTGGAGAGAATTAAGCATAAATCTGTCAAATGTTAAAAACAGCCTTATTTCACTGAAATAGCCTCTAAATCACAAACTGACATTCAGATTACTTATATAGAGAGTTAAGCCTACATGTCATCTGAATGGCAGTTTGTATTTTGAGGCTATTACAGTGAAACAAGGCTGTTTTGGACATTTGACAGATTTATGCTTAATTCTCTCTCCAAAAGTCATCTGAATGTTAATTTGTGATTTTGAGGTTATTTCATTGAAACAAGGCTATTTTGGACATTTGACAGATTTATGCTTAATTCTCTCCAAAAGTCATCTGAATTGCAGTTTTGGAGAGAATTAAGCATAAATCTGTCAAATGTTAAAAACAGCCTTATTTCACTGAAATAGCCTCTAAATCACAAACTGACATTCAGATTACTTATATAGAGAGTTAAGCCTACATGTCATCTGAATGGCAGTTTGTAATTTTGAGGCTATTACAGTGAAACAAGGCTGTTTTGGACATTTGACAGATTTATGCTTAATTCTCTCCAAAAGTCATCTGAATGCAATTTGTGATTTTGAGCTTATTTCATTGAAACAAGGCTGTTTTGGACATTTGACAGATTTATGCTTAATTCTCTCCAAAAGTCATCTGAATGTTAATTTGTGATTTTGAGGTTATTTCATTGAAACAAGGCTATTTTGGACATTTGACAGATTTATGCTTAATTCTCTCCAAAAGTCATCTGAATTGCAGTTTTGGGAGAGAATTAAGCATAAATCTGTCAAATGTTAAAAACAGCCTTATTTCACTGAAATAGCCTCTAAATCACAAACTGACATTCAGATTACTTATATAGAGAGTTAAGCCTACATGTCATCTGAATGGCAGTTTGTAATTTTGAGGCTATTACAGTGAAACAAGGCTGTTTTGGACATTTGACAGATTTATGCTTAATTCTCTCCAAAAGTCATCTGAATGTTAATTTGTGATTTTGAGGTTATTTCATTGAAACAAGGCTATTTTGGACATTTGACAGATTTATGCTTAATTCTCTCCAAAAGTCATCTGAATTGCAGTTTTGGAGAGAATTAAGCATAAATCTGTCAAATGTTAAAAACAGCCTTATTTCACTGAAATAGCCTCTAAATCACAAACTGACATTCAGATTACTTATATAGAGAGTTAAGCCTACATGTCATCTGAATGGCAGTTTGTAATTTTGAGGCTATTACAGTGAAACAAGGCTGTTTTGGACATTTGACAGATTTATGCTTAATTCTCTCCAAAAGTCATCTGAATGGCAATTTGTGATTTTGAGCTTATTTCATTGAAACAAGGCTGTTTTGGACATTTGACAGATTTATGCTTAATTCTCTCCAAAAGTCATCTGAATGTTAATTTGTGATTTTGAGGTTATTTCATTGAAACAAGGCTATTTTGGACATTTGACAGATTTATGCTTAATTCTCTCCAAAAGTCATCTGAATTGCAGTTTTGGAGAGAATTAAGCATAAATCTGTCAAATGTTAAAAACAGCCTTATTTCACTGAAATAGCCTCTAAATCACAAACTGACATTCAGATTACTTATATAGAGAGTTAAGCCTACATGTCATCTGAATGGCAGTTTGTAATTTTGAGGCTATTACAGTGAAACAAGGCTGTTTTGGACATTTGACAGATTTATGCTTAATCTCTCCAAAAGTCATCTGAATGTTAATTTGTGATTTTGAGGTTATTTCATTGAAACAAGGCTATTTTGGACATTTGACAGATTTATGCTTAATTCTCTCCAAAAGTCATCTGAATTGCAGTTTTGGAGAGAATTAAGCATAAATCTGTCAAATGTTAAAAACAGCCTTATTTCACTGAAATAGCCTCTAAATCACAAACTGACATTCAGATTACTTATATAGAGAGTTAAGCCTACATGTCATCTGAATGGCAGTTTGTAATTTTGAGGCTATTACAGTGAAACAAGGCTGTTTTGACATTTGACAGATTTATGCTTAATTCTCTCCAAAAGTCATCTGAATGTTAATTTGTGATTTTGAGGTTATTTCATTGAAACAAGGCTATTTTGGACATTTGACAGATTTATGCTTAATTCTCTCCAAAAGTCATCTGAATTGCAGTTTTGGAGAGAATTAAGCATAAATCTGTCAAATGTTAAAAACAGCCTTATTTCACTGAAATAGCCTCTAAATCACAAACTGACATTCAGATTACTTATATAGAGAGTTAAGCCTACATGTCATCTGAATGGCAGTTTGTAATTTTGAGGCTATTACAGTGAAACAAGGCTGTTTTGGACATTTGACAGATTTATGCTTAATTCTCTCCAAAAGTCATCTGAATGGCAATTTGTGATTTTGAGCTTATTTCATTGAAACAAGGCTGTTTTGGACATTTGACAGATTTATGCTTAATTCTCTCCAAAAGTCATCTGAATGTTAATTTGTGATTTTGAGGTTATTTCATTGAAACAAGGCTATTTTGGACATTTGACAGATTTATGCTTAATTCTCTCCAAAAGTCATCTGAATTGCAGTTTTGGAGAGAATTAAGCATAAATCTGTCAAATGTTAAAAACAGCCTTATTTCACTGAAATAGCCTCTAAATCACAAACTGACATTCAGATTACTTATATAGAGAGTTAAGCCTACATGTCATCTGAATGGCAGTTTGTAATTTTGAGGCTATTACAGTGAAACAAGGCTGTTTTGGACATTTGACAGATTTATGCTTAATTCTCTCCAAAAGTCATCTGAATGTTAATTTGTGATTTGAGCTATTACAGTGAAACAAGGCTGTTTTGGACATTTGACAGATTTATGCTTAATTCTCTCCAAAAGTCATCTGAATGGCATTTGTGATTTTGAGCTTATTTCATTGAAACAAGGCTGTTTTGGACATTTGACAGATTTATGCTTAATTCTCTCCAAAAGTCATCTGAATGTTAATTTGTGATTTTGAGGTTATTTCATTGAAACAAGGCTATTTTGGACATTTGACAGATTTATGCTTAATTCTCTCCAAAAGTCATCTGAATTGCAGTTTTGGAGAGAATTAAGCATAAATCTGTCAAATGTTAAAAACAGCCTTATTTCACTGAAATAGCCTCTAAATCACAAACTGACATTCAGATTACTTATATAGAGAGTTAAGCCTACATGTCATCTGAATGGCAGTTTGTAATTTTGAGGCTATTACAGTGAAACAAGGCTGTTTTGGACATTTGACAGATTTATGCTTAATTCTCTCCAAAAGTCATCTGAATGGCAATTTGTGATTTTGAGGTTATTTCATTGAAACAAGGCTGTTTTGGACATTTGACAGATTTATGCTTAATTCTCTCCAAAAGTCATCTGAATTGCAGTTTTGGAGAGAATTAAGCATAAATCTGTCAAATGTTAAAAACAGCCTTATTTCACTGAAATAGCCTCTAAATCACAAACTGACATTCAGATTACTTATATAGAGAGTTAAGCCTACATGTCATCTGAATGGCAGTTTGTAATTTTGAGGCTATTACAGTGAAACAAGGCTGTTTTGGACATTTGACAGATTTATGCTTAATTCTCTCCAAAAGTCATCTGAATGGCAATTTGTGATTTTGAGCTTATTCATTGAAACAAGGCTGTTTTGGACATTTGACAGATTTATGCTTAATTCTCTCCAAAAGTCATCTGAATGTTAATTTGTGATTTGAGGTTATTTCATTGAAACAAGGCTATTTTGGACATTTGACAGATTTATGCTTAATTCTCTCCAAAAGTCATCTGAATTGCAGTTTTGGAGAGAATTAAGCATAAATCTGTCAAATGTTAAAAACAGCCTTATTTCACTGAAATAGCCTCTAAATCACAAACTGACATTCAGATTACTTATATAGAGAGTTAAGCCTACATGTCATCTGAATGGCAGTTTGTAATTTTGAGGCTATTACAGTGAAACAAGGCTGTTTTGGACATTTGACAGATTTATGCTTAATTCTCTCCAAAAGTCATCTGAATGGCAATTTGTGATTTTGAGCTTATTTCATTGAAACAAGGCTGTTTTGGGACATTTGACAGATTTATGCTTAATTCTCTCCAAAAGTCATCTGAATGTTAATTTGTGATTTTGAGGTTATTTCATTGAAACAAGGCTATTTTGGACATTTGACAGATTTATGCTTAATTCTCTCCAAAAGTCATCTGAATTGCAGTTTTGGAGAGAATTAAGCATAAATCTGTCAAATGTTAAAAACAGCCTTATTTCACTGAAATAGCCTCTAAATCACAAACTGACATTCAGATTACTTATATAGAGAGTTAAGCCTACATGTCATCTGAATGGCAGTTTGTAATTTTGAGGCTATTACAGTGAAACAAGGCTGTTTTGGACATTTGACAGATTTATGCTTAATTCTCTCCAAAAGTCATCTGAATGGCAATTTGTGATTTTGAGCTTATTTCATTGAAACAAGGCTGTTTTGGACATTTGACAGATTTATGCTTAATTCTCTCCAAAAGTCATCTGAATGTTAATTTGTGATTTTGAGGTTATTTCATTGAAACAAGGCTATTTTGGACATTTGACAGATTTATGCTTAATTCTCTCCAAAAGTCATCTGAATTGCAGTTTTGGAGAGAATTAAGCATAAATCTGTCAAATGTTAAAAACAGCCTTATTTCACTGAAATAGCCTCTAAATCACAAACTGACATTCAGATTACTTATATAGAGAGTTAAGCCTACATGTCATCTGAATGGCAGTTTGTAATTTTGAGGCTATTACAGTGAAACAAGGCTGTTTTGGACATTTGACAGATTTATGCTTAATTCTCTCCAAAAGTCATCTGAATGGCAATTTGTGATTTTGAGCTTATTTCATTGAAACAAGGCTGTTTTGGACATTTGACAGATTTATGCTTAATTCTCCAAAATCATCTGAATGTTAATTTGATTTTGAGTATTTCATTGAAACAAGGCTTTTTGGACATTTGACAGATTTATGCTTAATTCTCTCCAAAAGTCATCTGAATTGCAGTTTGGAGAGAATTAAGCATAAATCTGTCAAATGTTTAAAAACAGCCTTATTTCACTGAAATAGCCTCTAAATCACAAACTGACATTCAGATTACTTATATAGAGAGTTAAGCCTACATGTCATCTGAATGGCAGTTTGTAATTTTGAGGCTATTACAGTGAAACAAGGCTGTTTTGGACATTTGACAGATTTATGCTTAATTCTCTCCAAAAGTCATCTGAATGGCAATTTGTGATTTTGAGCTTATTTCATTGAAACAAGGCTGTTTTGGACATTTGACAGATTTATGCTTAATTCTCTCCAAAAGTCATCTGAATGTTAATTTGTGATTTGAGGTTATTTCATTGAAACAAGGCTATTTTGGACATTTGACAGATTTATGCTTAATTCTCTCCAAAAGTCATCTGAATTGCAGTTTTGGAGAGAATTAAGCATAAATCTGTCAAATGTTAAAAACAGCCTTATTTCACTGAAATAGCCTCTAAATCACAAACTGACATTCAGATTACTTATATAGAGAGTTAAGCCTACATGTCATCTGAATGGCAGTTTGTAATTTTGAGGCTATTACAGTGAAACAAGGCTGTTTTGGACATTTGACAGATTTATGCTTAATTCTCTCCAAAAGTCATCTGAATGGCAATTTGTGATTTTGAGCTTATTTCATTGAAACAGGCTGTTTTGACATTTGACAGATTTATGCTTAATTCTCTCCAAAAGTCATCTGAATGTAATTTGTGATTTGAGGTTTTTCATTGAAACAAGGCTATTTTGGACATTTGACAGATTATGCTTAATTCCTCCAAAAGTCATCTGAATTGCAGTTTTGGAGAGAATTAAGCATAAATCTGTCAAATGTTAAAAACAGCCTTATTTCACTGAAATAGCCTCTAAATCACAAACTGACATTCAGATTACTTATATAGAGAGTTAAGCCTACATGTCATCTGAATGGCAGTTTGTAATTTTGAGGCTATTACAGTGAAACAAGGCTGTTTTGGACATTTGACAGATTTATGCTTAATTCTCTCCAAAAGTCATCTGAATGGCAATTTGTGATTTTGAGCTTATTTCATTGAAACAAGGCTGTTTTGGACATTTGACAGATTTATGCTTAATTCTCTCCAAAAGTCATCTGAATGTTAATTTGTGATTTTGAGGTTATTTCATTGAAACAAGGCTATTTTGGACATTTGACAGATTTATGCTTAATTCTCTCCAAAAGTCATCTGAATTGCAGTTTTGGAGAGAATTAAGCATAAATCTGTCAAATGTTAAAAACAGCCTTATTTCACTGAAATAGCCTCTAAATCACAAACTGACATTCAGATTACTTATATAGAGAGTTAAGCCTACATGTCATCTGAATGGCAGTTTGTAATTTTGAGGCTATTACAGTGAAACAAGGCTGTTTTGGACATTTGACAGATTTATGCTTAATTCTCTCCAAAAGTCATCTGAATGGCAATTTGTGATTTTGAGCTTATTTCATTGAAACAAGGCTGTTTTTGGACATTTGACAGATTTATGCTTAATTCTCTCCAAAAGTCATCTGAATGTTAATTTGTGATTTTGAGGTTATTTCATTGAAACAAGGCTATTTTGGACATTTGACAGATTTATGCTTAATTCTCTCCAAAAGTCATCTGAATTGCAGTTTTGGAGAGAATTAAGCATAAATCTGTCAAATGTTAAAAACAGCCTTATTTCACTGAAATAGCCTCTAAATCACAAACTGACATTCAGATTACTTATATAGAGAGTTAAGCCTACATGTCATCTGAATGGCAGTTTGTAATTTTGAGGCTATTACAGTGAAACAAGGCTGTTTTGGACATTTGACAGATTTATGCTTAATTCTCTCCAAAAGTCATCTGAATGGCAATTTGTGATTTTGAGCTTATTTCATTGAAACAAGGCTGTTTTGGACATTTGACAGATTTATGCTTAATTCTCTCCAAAAGTCATCTGAATGTTAATTTGTGATTTTGAGGTTATTTCATTGAAACAAGGCTATTTTGGACATTTGACAGATTTATGCTTAATTCTCTCCAAAAGTCATCTGAATTGCAGTTTTGGAGAGAATTAAGCATAAATCTGTCAAATGTTAAAAACAGCCTTATTTCACTGAAATAGCCTCTAAATCACAAACTGACATTCAGATTACTTATATAGAGAGTTAAGCCTACATGTCATCTGAATGGCAGTTTGTAATTTTGAGGCTATTACAGTGAAACAAGGCTGTTTTGGACATTTGACAGATTTATGCTTAATTCTCTCCAAAAGTCATCTGAATGGCAATTTGTGATTTTGAGCTTATTTCATTGAAACAAGGCTGTTTTGGACATTTGACAGATTTATGCTTAATTCTCTCCAAAAGTCATCTGAATGTTAATTTGTGATTTTGAGGTTATTTCATTGAAACAAGGCTATTTTGGACATTTGACAGATTTATGCTTAATTCTCTCCAAAAGTCATCTGAATTGCAGTTTTGGAGAGAATTAAGCATAAATCTGTCAAATGTTAAAAACAGCCTTATTTCACTGAAATAGCCTCTAAATCACAAACTGACATTCAGATTACTTATATAGAGAGTTAAGCCTACATGTCATCTGAATGGCAGTTTGTAATTTTGAGGCTATTACAGTGAAACAAGGCTGTTTTGGACATTTGACAGATTTATGCTTAATTCTCTCCAAAAGTCATCTGAATGGCAATTTGTGATTTTGAGCTTATTTCATTGAAACAAGGCTGTTTTGGACATTTGACAGATTTATGCTTAATTCTCTCCAAAAGTCATCTGAATGTTAATTTGTGATTTTGAGGTTATTTCATTGAAACAAGGCTATTTTGGACATTTGACAGATTTATGCTTAATTCTCTCCAAAAGTCATCTGAATTGCAGTTTTGGAGAGAATTAAGCATAAATCTGTCAAATGTTAAAAACAGCCTTATTTCACTGAAATAGCCTCTAAATCACAAACTGACATTCAGATTACTTATATAGAGAGTTAAGCCTACATGTCATCTGAATGGCAGTTTGTAATTTTGAGGCTATTACAGTGAAACAAGGCTGTTTTGGACATTTGACAGATTTATGCTTAATTCTCTCCAAAAGTCATCTGAATGGCAATTTGTGATTTTGAGCTTATTTCATTGAAACAAGGCTGTTTTGGACATTTGACAGATTTATGCTTAATTCTCTCCAAAAGTCATCTGAATGTTAATTTGTGATTTTGAGGTTATTTCATTGAAACAAGGCTATTTTGGACATTTGACAGATTTATGCTTAATTCTCTCCAAAAGTCATCTGAATTGCAGTTTTGGAGAGAATTAAGCATAAATCTGTCAAATGTTAAAAACAGCCTTATTTCACTGAAATAGCCTCTAAATCACAAACTGACATTCAGATTACTTATATAGAGAGTTAAGCCTACATGTCATCTGAATGGCAGTTTGTAATTTTGAGGCTATTACAGTGAAACAAGGCTGTTTTGGACATTTGACAGATTTATGCTTAATTCTCTCCAAAAGTCATCTGAATGGCAATTTGTGATTTTGAGCTTATTCATTGAAACAAGGCTGTTTTGGACATTTGACAGATTTATGCTTAATTCTCTCCAAAAGTCATCTGAATGTTAATTGTGATTTTGAGGTTATTTCATTGAAACAAGGCTATTTTGGACATTTGACAGATTTATGCTTAATTCTCTCCAAAAGTCATCTGAATTGCAGTTTTGGAGAGAATTAAGCATAAATCTGTCAAATGTTAAAAACAGCCTTATTTCACTGAAATAGCCTCTAAATCACAAACTGACATTCAGATTACTTATATAGAGAGTTAAGCCTACATGTCATCTGAATGGCAGTTTGTAATTTTGAGGCTATTACAGTGAAACAAGGCTGTTTTGGACATTTGACAGATTTATGCTTAATTCTCTCCAAAAGTCATCTGAATGGCAATTTGTGATTTTGAGCTTATTTCATTGAAACAAGGCTGTTTTGGACATTTGACAGATTTATGCTTAATTCTCTCCAAAAGTCATCTGAATGTTAATTTGTGATTTTGAGGTTATTTCATTGAAACAAGGCTATTTTGGACATTTGACAGATTTATGCTTAATTCTCTCCAAAGTCATCTGAATTGCAGTTTTGGAGAGAATTAAGCATAAATCTGTCAAATGTTAAAAACAGCCTTATTTCACTGAAATAGCCTCTAAAATCACAAACTGACATTCAGATTACTTATATAGAGAGTTAAGCCTACATGTCATCTGAATGGCAGTTTGTAATTTTGAGGCTATTACAGTGAAACAAGGCTGTTTTGGACATTTGACAGATTTATGCTTAATTCTCTCCAAAGTCATCTGAATGGCATTTGTGATTTTGAGCTTATTTCATTGAAACAAGGCTGTTTTGGACATTTGACAGATTTATGCTTAATTCTCTCCAAAAGTCATCTGAATGTTAATTTGTGATTTTGAGGTTATTTCATTGAAACAAGGCTTTTTTGGACATTTGACAGATTTATGCTTAATTCTCTCCAAAAGTCATCTGAATTGCAGTTTTGGAGAGAATTAAGCATAATCTGTCAAATGTTAAAAACAGCCTTATTTCACTGAAATTATTGAGCGCTCTAATTCACAGTGAAACAAGGCTGTTTTGGACATTTGACAGATTTAGCTTAATTCTCTCCAAAAGTCATCTGAATGGCATTTGTGATTTTGAGCTATTTCATTGAAACAAGGCTATTTTGGACATTTGACAGATTTATGCTTAATTCTCTCCAAAAGTCATCTGAATTGCAGTTTTGGGAGAATTAAGCATAAATCTGTCAATGTTAAAAACAGCCTTATTTCACTGAAATGCTCTAAATCACAAACTGACATTCAGATTACTTTTAGAGTTAAGCCTACATGTCATCTGAATGGCAATTTTGTATTTGAGGCTATTTCAGTGAAACAAGGCTGTTTTGGACATTTGACAGATTTATGCTTAATTCTCTCCAAAAGTCATCTGAATGTTAATTTGTGATTTTGAGGTTATTTCATTGAAACAAGGCTATTTTGGACATTTGACAGATTTATGCTTAATTCTCTCCAAAAGTCATCTGAATTGCAGTTTTGGAGAGAATTAAGCATAAATCTGTCAAATGTTAAAAACAGCCTTATTTCACTGAAATAGCCTCTAAATCACAAACTGACATTCAGATTACTTATATAGAGAGTTAAGCCTACATGTCATCTGAATGGCAGTTTGTAATTTTGAGGCTATTACAGTGAAACAAGGCTGTTTTGGACATTTGACAGATTTATGCTTAATTCTCTCCAAAAGTCATCTGAATGGCAATTTGTGATTTTGAGCTTATTTCATTGAAACAAGGCTGTTTTGGACATTTGACAGATTTATGCTTAATTCTCTCCAAAAGTCATCTGAATGTTAATTTGTGATTTTGAGGTTATTTCATTGAAACAAGGCTATTTTGGACATTTGACAGATTTATGCTTAATTCTCTCCAAAAGTCATCTGAATTGCAGTTTTGGAGAGAATTAAGCATAAATCTGTCAAATGTTAAAAACAGCCTTATTTCACTGAAATAGCCTCTAAATCACAAACTGACATTCAGATTACTTATATAGAGAGTTAAGCCTACATGTCATCTGAATGGCAGTTTGTAATTTTGAGGCTATTACAGTGAAACAAGGCTGTTTTGGACATTTGACAGATTTATGCTTAATTCTCTCCAAAAGTCATCTGAATGGCAATTTGTGATTTTGAGCTTATTTCATTGAAACAAGGCTGTTTTGGACATTTGACAGATTTATGCTTAATTCTCTCCAAAAGTCATCTGAATTGCAGTTTTGGAGAGAATTAAGCATAAATCTGTCAAATGTTAAAAACAGCCTTATT
>JAULUE010000025.1:0-20918 GCA_036324585.1 Champsocephalus esox
AGTACTACTTGGACTACTACCAAAGGTACAATCAAGTACTTTTACTGTGTACTTTTTGAGTAATCCTTTCTCAAACTCCCCTCCAGAGTACAATAATGCATGTTTTCTGCCATCTTTGATGAGAGATAAAATGATTTTCTGCTTTAAGTTCTTAATATAATTGGTTCTGTTGGATTCAGTACTACTTGGACTAGTAGCAAGAGTACAATGAAGTACTTTTACTGTGTACTTTTTGAGTAATCCTTTGTCAAACTCCCCAGAGTACAATAATGCATGTTTTCTGCCATCTTTGATGAGAGATAAAATGATTTCGTGCAATAAGTTCTGAATGTAATTGGTACTGTTGGATTCAGTACTACTTGGACTAGTAGCACGAGTACAATGAAGTACTTTTACTGTGTACTTTTTGAGTAATCCTTTGTCAAACTCCCCTCCAGAGTACAATAATGCATGTTTTCTGCCATCTTTGATGAGAGATAAAATGAGTTTGTGCTATAAGTTCTGAATGTAATTGGTACTGTTGGATTCAGTACTACTTGGACTAGTAGCACGAGTACAATGAAGTACTTTTACTGTGTACTTTTTGAGTAATCCTTTGTCAAACTCCCCTCCAGAGTACAATAATGCATGTTTTCTGCCATCTTTGATGAGAGAGAAAATGATTTCGTGCAATCATTTTTTAATGATATTGGTACTGTTGGATTCAGTACTACTTGGACTGCTACCAAAGGTACAATCAAGTACTTTTACTGTGTACTTTTTGGGTAATCCTTTCTCGAACTCCCCTCCAGAGTACAATAATGCATGTTTTCTGCCATCTTTGATTTGAGATAAAATGATTTTGTGCTATAAGTTCTTAATGTAATTGGTACTGTTGGATTCAGTACTACTTGGACTAGAAGCACGAGTACAATGAAGTACTTTTACTGTGTACTTTTTGAGTAATCCTTTGTCAAACTCCCCTCCAGAGTACAATAATGCATGTTTTCTGCCATCTTTGATGAGAGATAAAATGAGTTTGTGCTATAAGATCTGAATGTAATTGTACTGTTGGATTCAGTACTACTTGGACTAGTAGCACGAGTACAATCAAGTACTTTTCCTTCGTACTTTTTGAGTAATCCTTTGTCAAACTCCCCTCAAGAGTACAATAATGCATGTTTTCTGCCATCTTTGATGAGAGATAAAATGATTTCGTGCAATAAGTTCTTAATGATATTGGTACTGTTGGATTCAGTACTACTTGGACTACTACCAAAGGTACAATCAAGTACTTTTACTGTGTACTTTTTGAGTAATCCTTTGTCAAACTCCCCCCCAGAGTACAATAATGCATGTTTTCTGACATCTTTGATGAGAGATACAATTATTTTTGTGCAATAAGTTCTCAATGATATTGGTACTGTTGGATTCAGTACTACTTGGACTACTACCAAAGGTACAATCAAGTACTTTTACTGTGTACTTTTTGAGTAATCCTTTCTCAAACTCCACTCCAGAGTACACTAATGCATGTTTTCTGCCATCTTTGATGAGAAATAAAATGATTTCGTGCAATAAGTTCTTAATGATGTTGGTACTGTTGGATTCAGTACTACTTGGACTACTACCAAAAGTACAATCAAGTACTTTTCCTTTGTACTTTTTGAGTAATCCCCTGTCAAACTCCCCTCCAGAGTACAATAATGCATGTTTTCTGCCATCTTTGATTTGAGATAAAATGATTTTGTGCTATAAGTTCTTAATGTAATTGGTACTGTTGGATTCAGTACTACTTGGACTAGTAGCACGAGTACAATGAAGTACTTTTTCTGTGTACTTTTTGAGTAATCCTTTCTCAAATTCCCCTCCAGAGTACAATAATGCATGTTTTCTGCCATCTTTGATTTCAGATAAAATGAATTTGTGCTATAAGTTCTTAATGTAATTGGTACTGTTGGATTCAGTACTACTTGGACTAGTAGCACAAGTACAATGAAGTACTTTTACTGTGTACTTTTTGAGTAATCCCCTGTCAAACTCCCCTCCAGAGTACAATAATGCATGTTTTCTGCCATTTTGATGAGAGATAAAATAATTTCGTGCAATAAGTTCTTAATGATATTGATACTGTTGGATTCAGTACTACTTGGACTACTACCAAAGGTACAATCAAGTACTTTTACTGTGTACTTTTTGAGTAATCCCCTGTCAAACTCCCCTCCAGTGTACAATAATTTATGTTTTCTGCCATCTTTGATTTGAGATAAAATAATTTTGTGCTATAAGTTCTTAATGTAATTGGTACTGTTGGATTCAGTACTACTTGGACTAGTAGCACGAGTACAATGAAGTACTTTGACTTTGTACTTTTTGAGTAATCCCCTGTCAAACTCCCCTCCAGAGTACAATAATGCATGTTTTCTGCCATCTTTGATTTGAGATAAAATGGTTTGGTGCTATAAGTTCTGAATCTAATTGGTACTGTTGGATTCAGTACTACTTGGACTAGTAGCACGAGTACAATGAAGTACTTTTACTGTGTACTTTTTGAGTAATCCCCTGTCAAACTCCCCTCCAGAGTACAATAATGCATGTTTTCTGCCATCTTTGATTTGAGATAAAATGATTTTGTGCTATAAGTTCTTCATGTAATTGGTACTGTTGGATTCAATACTACTTGGACTAGTAGCACGAGTACAATGCAGTACTTTTACTGTGTACTTTTTGAGTAATCCTTTGTCAAACTCCCCTCCAGAGTACAATAATGCATGTTTTCTGCCATCTTTGATTTAAGATAAAATGAGTTTGTGCTATAAGTTCTTAATGTAAGTGGTACTGTTGGATTCAGTACTACTTGGACTACTACCAAAGGTACAATCAAGTACTTTTACTGTGTACTTTTTGAGTAATCCTTTGTCAAACTCCCCTCCAGAGTACAATAATGCATGTTTTCTGCCATCTTTGATGAGAGATAAAATGATTTCGTGCAATAAGTTCTTAATGATATTGGTACTGTTGGATTCAGTACTACTTGGACTACTACCAAAGGTACAATCAAGTACTTTTCCTGTGTACTTTTTGTGTAATCCTTTCTCAAATTCCCCTCCAGAGTACAATAATGCATGTTTTCTGCCATCTTTGATTTCAGATAAAATGAATTTGTGCTATAAGTTCTTAATGTAATTGGTACTGTTGGATTCAGTACTACTTGGACTAGTAGCACGAGTACAATGAAGTACTTTTACTGTGTACTTTTTGAGTAATCCGCTGTCAAACTCCCCTCCAGAGTACAATAATGCATGTTTTCTGCCATCCTTGATTTGAGATAAAATGATTTTGTGCTATAAGTTCTTAATGTAATTGGTACTGTTGGATTCAGTACTACTTGGACAAGTAGCACGAGTACAATGAAGTACTTTTACTTTGTACTTTTTGAGTAATCCCCTGTCAAACTCCCCTCCAGAGTACAATAATGCATGTTTTCTGCCATCTTTGATTTGAGATAAAATGATTTTGTGCTATAAGTTCTTAATGTAATTGGTACTGTTGGATTCAGTACTACTTGGACTAGTAGCACGAGTACAATGAAGTACTTTTTCTGTGTACTTTTTGAGTAATCCTTTCTCAAATTCCCCTCCAGAGTACAATAATGCATGTTTTCTGCCATCTTTGATTTCAGATAAAATGAATTTGTGCTATAAGTTCTTAATGTAATTGGTACTGTTGGATTCAGTACTACTTGGACTAGTAGCACAAGTACAATGAAGTACTTTTACTGTGTACTTTTTGAGTAATCCTTTGTCAAACTCCCCTCCAGAGTACAATAATGCATGTTTTCTGCCATTTTGATGAGAGATAAAATAATTTCGTGCAATAAGTTCTTAATGATATTGATACTGTTGGATTCAGTACTACTTGGACTACTACCAAAGGTACAATCAAGTACTTTTACTGTGTACTTTTTGAGTAATCCCCTGTCAAACTCCCCTCCAGTGTACAATAATTTATGTTTTCTGCCATCTTTGATTTGAGATAAAATAATTTTGTGCTATAAGTTCTTAATGTAATTGGTACTGTTGGATTCAGTACTACTTGGACTAGTAGCACGAGTACAATGAAGTACTTTGACTTTGTACTTTTTGAGTAATCCCCTGTCAAACTCCCCTCCAGAGTACAATAATGCATGTTTTCTGCCATCTTTGATTTGAGATAAAATGGTTTGGTGCTATAAGTTCTGAATCTAATTGGTACTGTTGGATTCAGTACTACTTGGACTAGTAGCACGAGTACAATGAAGTACTTTTACTGTGTACTTTTTGAGTAATCCCCTGTCAAACTCCCCTCCAGAGTACAATAATGCATGTTTTCTGCCATCTTTGATTTGAGATAAAATGATTTTGTGCTATAAGTTCTTCATGTAATTGGTACTGTTGGATTCAATACTACTTGGACTAGTAGCACGAGTACAATGCAGTACTTTTACTGTGTACTTTTTGAGTAATCCTTTGTCAAACTCCCCTCCAGAGTACAATAATGCATGTTTTCTGCCATCTTTGATTTAAGATAAAATGAGTTTGTGCTATAAGTTCTTAATGTAAGTGGTACTGTTGGATTCAGTACTACTTGGACTACTACCAAAGGTACAATCAAGTACTTTTCCTGTGTACTTTTTGTGTAATCCTTTCTCAAATTCCCCTCCAGCGTACAATGATGCATGTTTTCTGCCATCTTTGATTTCAGATAAAATGAATTTGTGCTATAAGTTCTTAATGTAATTGGTACTGTTGGATTCAGTACTACTTGGACTAGTAGCACGAGTACAATGAAGTACTTTTACTGTGTACTTTTTGAGTAATCCGCTGTCAAACTCCCCTCCAGAGTACAATAATGCATGTTTTCTGCCATCCTTGATTTGAGATAAAATGATTTTGTGCTATAAGTTCTTAATGTAATTGGTACTGTTGGATTCAGTACTACTTGGACAAGTAGCACGAGTACAATGAAGTACTTTTACTTTGTACTTTTTGAGTAATCCCCTGTCAAACTCCCCTCCAGAGTACAATAATGCATGTTTTCTGCCATCTTTGATTTGAGATAAAATGGTTTGGTGCTATAAGTTCTTAATCTAATTGGCACTGTTGGATTCAGTACTATTTGGACTAGTAGCACGAGTACAATGAAGTACTTTTACTGTGTACTTTTTGAGTAATCCCCTGTCAAACTCCCCTCCAGAGTACAATAATGCATGTTTTCTGCCATCTTTGATTTGAGATAAAATGATTTTGTGCTATAAGTTCTTCATGTAATTGGTACTGTTGGATTCAATACTACTTGGACTAGTAGCACGAGTACAATGCAGTACTTTTACTTTGTACTTTTTGAGTAATCCTTTGTCAAACTCCCCTCCAGAGTACAATAATGCATGTTTTCTGCCATCTTTGATGAGAGATAAAATGATTTCGTGCACAATAAGTTCTTAATGAAATTGGTACTGTTGGATTCACTACTACTTGGACTACTACCAAAAGTACAATCAAGTACTTTTACTGTGTACTTTTTGAGTAATCCGCTGTCAAACTCCCCTCCAGAGTACAATATTGCATGTTTTCTGCCATCTTTGATTTGAGAAAAAATGAGTTTGTGCTATAAGTTCTTAATGTAATTGGTACTGTTGGATTCAGTACTACTTGGACTAGTAGCACAAGTACAATCAAGTACTTTTACTGTGTACTTTTTGAGTAATCCTTTGTCAAACTCCCCTCTAGAGTACACTAATGCATGTTTTCTGCCATCCTTGATTTGAGATAAAATGATTTTGTGCTATAAGTTCTTAATGTAATTGGTACTGTTGGATTCAGTACTACTTGGACGAGTAGCACGAGTACAATGAAGTACTTTTACTGTGTACTTTTTGAGTAGTCCTTTGTCAAACTCCCCTCCAGAGTACAATAATGAATGTTTTCTGCCATCTTTGATGAGAGATAAAATGATTTCGTGCAATAAGTTCTTAATGATATTGGTACTGTTGGATTCGGTACTACTTGGACTACTACCAAAGGTACAATCAAGTACTTTTACTGTGTACTTTTTGAGTAATCCTTTGTCAAACTCCCCATCCAGAGTACAATAATGTATGTTTTCTGCCATCCTTGATTTGAGATAAAATGATTTTGTGCTATAAGTTCTTAATGTAATTGGTACTGTTGGATTCAGTACTACTTGGACTACTATCAAAGGTACAATCAAGTACTTTTACTGTGTACTTTTTGAGTAATCCTTTCTCAAACTCCCCTCCAGAGTACAATAATGTATGTTTTCTGCCATCTTTGATGAGAGATAAAATGATTTCGTGCTATAGGTTCTTAATGAAATTGGTACTGTTGGATTCAGTACTACTTGGACTAGTACCAAAAGTACAATCAAGTACTTTTACTGTGTACTTTTTGAGTAATCCGCTGTCAAACTCCCCTCCAGAGTACAATAATGCATGTGTTCTGCCATCTTTGATTTGAGATAAAATGAGTTTGTGCTATAAGTTCTTAATGTAATTGGTACTGTTGGATTCAGTACTACTTGGACTAGTACCAAAAGTACAATCAAGTATTTTTACTGTGTACTTTTTGAGTAATCCCCTGTCAAACTCCCCTCCAGAGTACAATAATGCATGTTTTCTGCCATCCTTGATTTGAGATAAAATGATTTTGTGCTATAAGTTCTTAATGTAATTGGTACTGTTGGATTCAGTACTACTTGGACTAGTAGCACGAGTACAATGAAGTACTTTTACTGTGTAATTTTTGAGTAGTCCTTTGTCAAACTCCCCTCCAGAGTACAATAATGCATGTTTTCTGCCATCTTTGATGAGAGATAAAATGATTTCGTGCAATAAGTTCTTAATGATATTGGTACTGTTGGATTCGGTACTACTTGGACTACTACCAAAGGTACAATCAAGTACTTTTACTGTGTACTTTGTGAGTAATCCGCTGTCAAACTCCCCTCCAGAGTACAATAATGCATGTTTTCTGCCATCTTTGATTTGAGATAAAATGATTTTGTGCGATAAGTTCTTAATATTATTGGTACTGTTGGATTCAGTACTACTTGGACTACTATCAAAAGTACAATCAAGTACTTTTACTGTGTATTTTTTGAGTAGTCCTTTGTCAAACTCCCCTCCAGAGTACAATAATGCATGTTTTCTGCCATCTTTGATGAGAGATAAAATGATTTCGTGCAATAAGTTCTTAATGATATTGGTACTGTTGGATTCAGTACTACTTGGACTACTACCAAAGGTACAATCAAGTACTTTTACTGTGTACTTTGTGAGTAATCCGCTGTCAAACTCCCCTCCAGAGTACAATAATGCATGTTTTCTGCCATATTTGATTTGAGATAAAATGGTTTTGTGCTATAAGTTCTTAATCTAATTGGTACTGTTGGATTCAGTACTACTTGGACTAGTAGCACGAGTACAATGAAGTACTTTTACTTCTCCTTTTTGAGTAATCCTTTGTCAAACTCCCCTCCAGAGTACAATAATGCATGTTTTCTGCCATCTTTGATGAGACATAAAATGATTTTGTGCTATAAGTTTTATCTAATTGGTACTGTTGGATTCAGTACTACTTGGACTAGTAGCACGAGTACAATGAAGTACTTTTACTGTGTACTTTTTGAGTAATCCTTTGTCAAACTCCCCTCCAGAGTACAATAATGCATGTTTTCTGCCATCTTTGATGAGAGATAAAATGCTTTCGTGCAATAAGTTCTTAATGATATTGGTACTGTTGGATTCAGTACTACTTGGACTAGTAGCACGAGTACAATGAAGTACTTTTACTTTGTACTTTTTGAGTAATCCCCTGTCAAACTCCCCTCCAGAGTACAATAATGCATGTTTTCTGCCATCTTTGATTTGAGATAAAATGATTTTGTGCTATAAGTTCTTAATGTAATTGGTACTGTTGGATTTAGTACTAATTGGACTAGTAGCACGAGTACAATGAAGTACTTTTACTGTGTAGTTTTTGAGTAATCCTTTGTCAAACTCCCCTCCAGAGTACAATAATGCATGTTTTCTGCCATCTTTGATTTGACATAAAATGGTTTTGTGCCATAAATTCTAAATCTAATTGGTACTGTTGGATTCAGTACTACTTGGACTACTACCAAAGGTACAATCAAGTACTTTTACTGTGTACTTTTTGAGTAATCCTTTGTCAAACTCCCCAGAGTACAATAATGCATGTTTTCTGCCATCTTTGATGAGAGATAAAATGATTTCGTGCAATAAGTTCTTAATGATGTTGGTACTGTTGGATTCAGTACTACTTGGACTACTACCAAAAGTACAATCAAGTACTTTTCCTTTGTACTTTTTGAGTAATCCCCTGTCAAACTCCCCTCCAGAGTACAATAATGCATGTTTTCTGCCATCTTTGATGAGAGATAAAATGATTTTGTGCTATAATTTCTTAATGTAATTGGTACTGTTGGATTCAGTACTACTTGGACTACTACCAAAGGTACAATTAAGTACTTTTACTGTGTACTTTTTGAATAATCCTTTGTCAAACTCCCCTCCAGAGTACAATAATGCATGTTTTCTGCCATCTTTGATGAGAGATAAAATTATTTCGTGCAATAAGTTCTTAATGATGTTGGTACTGTTGGATTCAGTACTACTTGGACTACTACCAAAAGTACAATCAAGTACTTTTCCTTTGTACTTTTTGAGTAATCCCCTGTCAAACTCCACTCCAGAGTACAATAATGCATGTTTTCTGCCATCTTTGATTTGAGATAAAATGATTTTGTGCTATAAGTTCTTAATGTAATTGGTACTGTTGGATTCAGTACTACTTGGACTAGTAGCACGAGTACAATGAAGTACTTTTACTGTGTACTTTTTGAGTAGTCTTTTGTCAAACTCCCCTCCAGAGTACAATAATGCATGTTTTCTGCCATCTTTGATGAGAGATAAAATGATTTCGTGCAATAAGTTCTTAATGATATTGGTACTGTTGGATTCAGTACTACTCTGACTACTACCAAAGGTACAATCAAGTACTTTTACTGTGTACTTTTTGAGTAATCCCCTGTCAAACTCCCCTCCAGTGTACAATAATGCATGTTTTCTGCCATCTTTGATGAGAGATAAAATGATTTCGTGCAATAAGTTCTTAATGATATTGGTACTGTTGGATTCAGTACTACTTGGACTACTAACAAAGGTACAATCAAGTACTTTTACTGTGTACTTTTTGAGTAATCCTTTGTCAAACTCCCCTCCAGAGTACAATAATGCATGTTTTCTGCCATATTTGATGAGAGATAAAATGATTTCGTGCAATAAGTTCTTAAAGATATTGGTACTGTTGGATTCAGTACTACTTGGACTACAACCACAAGTACAATCAAGTACTTTTACTTTGTACTTTTTGAGTAATCCCCTGTCAAACTCCCCTCCAGAGTACACTAATGCATGTTTTCTGCCATCTTTGATTTGAGATAAAATGGTTTTGTGCTATAAGTTCTTATTGTAATTGGTAGTGTTGGATTCAGTACTACTTGGATTACTACCAAAGGTACAATCAAGTACTTTTACTGTGTACTTTTTGAGTAATCCTTTGTCAAACTCCCCTCCAGAGTACAATAATGCATGTTTTCTGCCATCTTTGATGAGAGATAAAATGATTTTGTGCAATAATTTCTTAATGATATTGGTACTGTTGGATTCAGTACTACTTGGACTACTACCAAAGGTACAATCAAGTACTTTTCCTGTGTACTTTTTGAGTAATCCTTTCTCAAATTCCCCTCCAGAGTACAATAATGCATGTTTTCTGCCATCTTTGATTTCAGATAAAATGAATTTGTGCTATAAGTTCTTAATGTAATTGGTACTGTTGGATTCAGTACTACTTGGACTACTACCAAAAGTACAATCAAGTACTTTTCCTTTGTACTTTTTGAGTAATCCCCTGTCAAACTCCCCTCCAGAGTACAATAATGCATGTTTTCTGCCATCTTTGATGAGAGATAAAATGATTTCGTGCAATAAGTTCTTAATGATATTGGTACTGTTGTATTCAGTACTACTTGGACTACTACCAAAGGTACAATCAAGTACTTTTACTGTGTACTTTTTGAGTAATCCTTTGTCAAACTCCCCTCCAGAGTACAATAATGCATGTTTTCTGCCATCTTTGATGAGAGATAAAATGATTTTGTGCTATAAGTTCTTAATGTAATTGGTACTGTTGGATTCAGTACTACTTGGACTACTACCAAAGGTACAATCAAGTACTTTCACTGTGTACTTTTTGAGTAATCCCCTGTCAAACTCCCCTCCAGAGTACAATAATGCATGTTTTCTGCCATCCTTGATTTGAGATAAAATAATTGTGTGCTATAAGTTCCTAATGTAATTGGTACTGTTGGATTCAGTACTACTTGGACTAGTAGCACGAGTACAATGAAGTACTTTTACTGTGTACTTTTTGAGTAGTATTTTGTCAAACTCCCCTCCAGAGTACAATAATGCATGTTTTCTGCCATCTTTGATGAGAGATAAAATGATTTCGTGCAATAAGTTCTTAATGATATTGGTACTGTTGGATTCAGTACTACTTGGACTACTACCAAAGGTACAATCAAGTACTTTTACTGTGTACTTTTTGAGTAATCCCCTGTCAAACTCCCCTCCAGTGTATAATCATTTATGTTTTCTGCCATCTTTGATTTGAGATAAAATGATTTTGTGCTATAAGTTCTTAATGTAATTGGTACTGTTGGATTCAGTACTACTTGGAATACTACCAAAGGTACAATCAAGTACTTTTACTGTGTAGTTTTTGAGTAATCCTTTGTCAAACTCCCCTCCAGACTAAAATAATGCATGTTTTCTGCCATCTTTGATGAGAGATAAAATGATTTCGTGCAATAAGTTCTTAATGATATTGGTACTGTTGGATTCAGTACTACTTGGGCTACAACCAAAAGTACAATCAAGTACTTTTACTTTGTACTTTTTGAGTAATCCCCTGTCAAACTCCCCTCCAGAGTACAATAATGCATGTTTTCTGCCATCTTTGATTTGAGATAAAATGGTTTTGTGCTATACGTTCTTATTGTAATTGGTACTGTTGGATTCAGTACTACTTGGACTAGTAGCACGAGTACAATGAAGTACTTTTACTGTGTACTTTTTGAGTAATCCTTTGTCAAACTCCCCTCCAGAGTACAATAATGCATGTTTTCTGCCATCTTTGATGAGAGATAAAATGATGTTGTGCAATAATTTCTTAATGATATTGGTACTGTTGGATTCAGTACTACTTGGACTACTACCAAAGGTACAATCAAGTACTTTTCCTGTGTACTTTTTGAGTAATCCTTTCTCAAATTCCCCTCCAGAGTACAATAATGCATGTTTTCTGCCATCTTTGATTTCAGATAAAATGAATTTGTGCTATAAGTTCTTAATGTAATTGGTACTGTTGGATTCAGTACTACTTGGACTAGTAGCATGAGTACAATGAAGTACTTTTACTGTGTACTTTTTGAGTAATCCTTTGTCAAACTCCCCTCCAGAGTACAATAATGCATGTTTTCTGCCATCTTTGATGAGAGATAAAATAATTTCGTGCAATAAGTTCTTAATGATATTGGTACTGTTGGATTCAGTACTACTTGGACTACTACCAAAAGTACAATCAAGTACTTTTACTTTGTACTTTTTGAGTAATCCCCTGTCAAACTCCCCTCCAGAGTACAATAATGCATGTTTTCTGTCATCTTTGATTTGAGATAAAATGGTTTTGTGCTATAAGTTCTTATTGTAATTGGTACTGTTGGATTCAGTACTACTTGGACTAGTAGCACGAGTACAATGAAGTACTTTTACTGTGTACTTTTTGAGTAATCCTTTATCAAACTCCCCTCCAGAGTACAATAATGCATGTTTTCTGCCATCTTTGATGAGAGATAAAATTATTTCGTGCAATAAGTTCTTAATGATATTGGTAGTGTTGGATTCAGTACTACTTGGACTACTACCAAAGGTACAATCAAGTACTTTTACTGTGTACTTTTTGAGTAATCCTTTGTCAAACTCCCCAGAGTACAATAATGCATGTTTTCTGCCATCTTTGATGAGACATAAAATGATTTCGTGCAATAATTTCGTAATGATATTGGTACTGTTGGATTCAGTACTACTTGGACTACTACCAAAGGTACAATCAAGTACTTTTCCTGTGTACTTTTTGAGTAATCCTTTCTCAAATTCCCCTCCAGAGTACAATAATGCATGTTTTCTGCCATCTTTGATGAGAGATAAAATTAATTTGTGCAATAAGTTCTTAATGTAATTGGTACTGTTGGATTCAGTACTACTTGGACTAGTAGCACGAGTACAATGAAGTACTTTTACTGTGTACTTTTTGAGTAATCCTTTGTCAAACTCCCCTCCAGAGTACAATAATGCATGTTTTCTGCCATCTTTGATGAGAGATAAAATAATTTCGTGCAATAAGTTCTTAATGATATTGGTACTGTTGGATTCAGTACTACTTGGACTACTACCAAAGGTACAATCAAGTACTTTTACTGTGTACTTTTTGAGTAATCCCCTGTCAAACTCCCCTCCAATGTACAATAATTTATGTTTTCTGCCATCTTTGATTTGAGATAAAATGATTTTGTGCTATAAGTTCTTAATGTAATTGGTACTGTTGGATTCAGTACTACTTGGACTAGTAGCACGAGTACAATGAAGTACTTTTACTGTGTACTTTTTGAGTAATCCTTTTTCAAACTCCCCTCCAGAGCACAATAATGCATGTTTTCTGCCATCTTTGACGAGAGATAAAATGATTTCGTGGAATAAGTTCTTAATGATATTGGTACTGTTGGATTCAGTACTACTTGGACTACTACCAAAGGTACAATCAAGTACTTTTACTGTGTACTTTTTGAGTAATCCTTTGTCAAACTCCCCTCCAGAGTACAATAATGCATGTTTTCTGCCATCTTTGATGAGAGATAAAATGATGTTGTGCTATAAGTTCTTAATGTATTTGGTACTGTTGGATTCAGTACTACTTGGACTAGTAGCACGAGTACAATGAAGTACTTTTACTGTGTACTTTTTGAGTAATCCTTTGTCAAACTCCCCAGAGTACAATAATGCATGTTTTCTGCCATCTTTGATGAGAGATAAAATGATTTCGTGCAATAAGTTCTTAATGATGTTGGTACTGTTGGATTCAGTACTACTTGGACTACTACCAAAAGTACAATCAAGTACTTTTCCTTTGTACTTTTTAAGTAATCACCTGTCAAACTCCCCTCCAGAGTACAATAATGCATGTTTTCTGCCATCTTTGATTTGAGATAAAATGATTTTGTGCTATAAGTTCTTAATGTAATTGGTACTGTTGGATTCAGTACTACTTGGACTAGTAGCACGAGTACAATGAAGTACTTTTACTGTGTACTTTTTGAGTAATCCTTTATCAAACTCCCCTCCAGAGTACAATAATGCATGTTTTCTGCCATCTTTGATGAGAGATAAAATGATTTCGTGCAATAAGTTCTTAATGATATTGGTAGTGTTGGATTCAGTACTACTTGGACTACTACCAAAGGTACAATCAAGTACTTTTACTGTGTACTTTTTGAGTAATCCCCTGTCAAACTCCCCTCCAGAGTACAATAATGCATGTTTTCTGCCATCTTTGATTTGAGATAAAATGGTTTTGCGCTATAAGTTCTTATTGTAATTGGTACTGTTGGATTCAGTACTACTTGGACTAGTACCAAAGGTACAATTAAGTACTTTTACTGTGTACTTTTTGAGTAATCCTTTGTCAAACTCCCCTCCAGAGTACAATAATGCATGTTTTCTGCCATCTTTGATGAGAGATAAAATGATTTCGTGCAATAATTTCTTAATGATATTGGTACTGTTGGATTCAGTACTACTTGGACTACTACCAAAGGTACAATCAAGTACTTTTCCTGTGTACTTTTTGAGTAATCCTTTCTCAAATTCCCCTCCAGAGTACAATAATGCATGTTTTCTGCCATTTTTGATTTCAGATAAAATGAATTTGTGCAATAAGTTCTTAATGTAATTGGTACTGTTGGATTCAGTACTACTTGGACTAGTAGCACGAGTACAATGAAGTACTTTTACTGTGTACTTTTTGAGTAATCATTTGTCAAACTCCCCTCCAGAGTACAATAATGTATGTTTTCTGCCATCTTTGATGAGAGATAAAATGATTTCGTGCACAATAAGTTCTTAATGAAATTGGTACTGTTGGATTCAGTACTACTTGGACTACTACCAAAAGTACAATCAAGTACTTTTACTGTGTACTTTTTGAGTAATCCGCTGTCAAACTCCACTCCAGAGTACAATAATGCATGTTTTCTGCCATCTTTGATTTGAGATAAAATGAGTTTGTGCTATAAGTTCTTAATGTAATTGGTACTGTTGGATTCAGTACTACTTGGACTACTACCAAAAGTACAATCAAGTACTTTTACTTTGTACTTTTTGAGTAATCCCCTGTCAAACTCCCCTCCAGAGTACAATAATGCATGTTTTCTGCCATCTTTGATTTGAGATAAAATAGTTTGGTGCTATAAGTTCTTAATCTAATTGGTACTGTTGGATTCAGTACTACTTGGACTAGTAGCACGAGTACATTGAAGTACTTTTACTGTGTACTTTTTGAGTAATCCTTTGTCAAACTCCCCTCCAGAGTACAATAATGCATGTTTTCTGCCATCTTTGATGAGACATAAAATGATTTTGTGCTATAAGTTCTTCATGTAATTGGTACTGTTGGATTCAATACTACTTGGACTAGTAGCACAAGTACAATCAAGTACTTTTACTGTGTACTTTTTGAGTAATCCTTTGTCAAACTCCCCTCTAGAGTACACTAATGCATGTTTTCTGACATCTTTGATGAGAGATACAATTTTTTTGTGCAATAAGTTCTCAATGAAATTGGTACTGTTGGATTCAGTACTACTTGGACTAGTAGCACGAGTACAATGAAGTACTTTTATTGTGTACTTTTTGAGTAGTCCTTTGTCAAACTCCCCTCCAGAGTACAATAATGCATGTTTTCTGCCATCTTTGATTTAAGATAAAATGAGTTTGTGCTATAAGTTCTTCATGTAAGTGGTACTGTTGGATTCAGTAATACTTGGACTACTACCAAAGGTACAATCAAGTACTTTTACTGTGTACTTTTTGAGTAATCCTTTGTCAAACTCCCCTCCAGAGTACAATAATGCATGTTTTCTGCCATCCTTGATTTGAGATAAAATGATGTTGTGCTATAAGTTCTTAATGTAATTGGTACTGTTGGATTCAGTACTACTTGGACAAGTAGCACGAGTACAATGAAGTACTTTTACTTTGTACTTTTTGAGTAATCCCCTGTCAAACTCCCCTCCAGAGTACAATAATGCATGTATTCTGCCATCTTTGATTTGAGATAAAATGGTTTGGTGCTATAAATTCTTAATCTGATTGGTACTGTTGGATTCACTACTACCTGGACTACTACCAAAAGTACAATCAAGTACTTTTACTGTGTACTTTTTGAGTAATCCGCTGTCAAACTCCCCTCCAGAGTACAATAATGCATGTTTTCTGCCATCTTTGATTTGAGATAAAATGAGTTTGTGCTATAAGTTCTTAATGAAATTGGTACTGTTGGATTCAGTACTACTTGGACTACTACCAAAAGTACAATCAAGTACTTTTACTGTGTACTTTTTGAGTAATCCGCTGTCAAACTCCACTCCAGAGTACAATAATGCATGTTTTCTGCCATCTTTGATTTGAGATAAAATGAGTTTGTGCTATAAGTTCTTAATGTAATTGGTACTGTTGGATTCAGTACTACTTGGACTACTACCAAAAGTACAATCAAGTACTTTTACTTTGTACTTTTTGAGTAATCCCCTGTCAAACTCCCCTCCAGAGTACAATAATGCATGTTTTCTGCCATCTTTGATTTGAGATAAAATAGTTTGGTGCTATAAGTTCTTAATCTAATTGGTACTGTTGGATTCAGTACTACTTGGACTAGTAGCACGAGTACATTGAAGTACTTTTACTGTGTACTTTTTGAGTAATCCTTTGTCAAACTCCCCTCCAGAGTACAATAATGCATGTTTTCTGCCATCTTTGATGAGACATAAAATGATTTTGTGCTATAAGTTCTTCATGTAATTGGTACTGTTGGATTCAATACTACTTGGACTAGTAGCACAAGTACAATCAAGTACTTTTACTGTGTACTTTTTGAGTAATCCTTTGTCAAACTCCCCTCTAGAGTACACTAATGCATGTTTTCTGACATCTTTGATGAGAGATACAATTTTTTTGTGCAATAAGTTCTCAATGAAATTGGTACTGTTGGATTCAGTACTACTTGGACTAGTAGCACGAGTACAATGAAGTACTTTTATTGTGTACTTTTTGAGTAGTCCTTTGTCAAACTCCCCTCCAGAGTACAATAATGCATGTTTTCTGCCATCTTTGATTTAAGATAAAATGAGTTTGTGCTATAAGTTCTTCATGTAAGTGGTACTGTTGGATTCAGTAATACTTGGACTACTACCAAAGGTACAATCAAGTACTTTTACTGTGTACTTTTTGAGTAATCCTTTGTCAAACTCCCCTCCAGAGTACAATAATGCATGTTTTCTGCCATCCTTGATTTGAGATAAAATGATGTTGTGCTATAAGTTCTTAATGTAATTGGTACTGTTGGATTCAGTACTACTTGGACAAGTAGCACGAGTACAATGAAGTACTTTTACTTTGTACTTTTTGAGTAATCCCCTGTCAAACTCCCCTCCAGAGTACAATAATGCATGTATTCTGCCATCTTTGATTTGAGATAAAATGGTTTGGTGCTATAAATTCTTAATCTGATTGGTACTGTTGGATTCACTACTACCTGGACTACTACCAAAAGTACAATCAAGTACTTTTACTGTGTACTTTTTGAGTAATCCGCTGTCAAACTCCCCTCCAGAGTACAATAATGCATGTTTTCTGCCATCTTTGAATTGAGATAAAATGAGTTTGTGCTATAAGTTCTTAATGTAATTGGTACTGTTGGATTCAGTACTACTTGGACTAGTAGCACAAGTACAATCAAGTACTTTTACTGTGTACTTTTTGAGTAATCCTTTGTCAAACTCCCCTCTAGAGTACACTAATGCATGTTTTCTGCCATTCTTGATTTGAGATAAAATGATTTTGTGCTATAAGTTCTTAATGTAATTGGTACTGTTGGATTCAGTACTACTTGGACGAGTAGCACGAGTACAATGAAGTACTTTTACTGTGTATTTTTTGAGTAGTCCTTTGTCAAACTCCCCTCCAGAGTACAATAATGAATGTTTTCTGCCATCTTTGATGAGAGATAAAATGATTTCGTGCAATAAGTTCTTAATGATATTGGTACTGTTGGATTCGGTACTACTTGGACTACTACCAACGGTACAATCAAGTACTTTTACTGTGTACTTTTTGAGTAATCCTTTCTCAAACTCCCCTCCAGAGTACAATAATGCATGTTTTCTGCCATCTTTGATGAGAGATAAAAATGATTTTGTGCAATAAGTTCTTAATGTAATTGGTACAGTTGGATTCAGTACTACTTGGACTACTACCAAAGGTACAACCAAGTACTTTTACTGTGTACTTTTTGAGTAATCCTTTGTCAAACTCCCCTCCAGAGTACAATAATGCATGTTTTCTGCCATCTTTGATGAGAGATAAAATTATTTCGTGCAATAAGTTCTTAATGATATTGGTACTGTTGGATACAGCACTACTTGAACTACTACCAAAGGTACAATCAAGTACTTTTACTGTGTACTTTTTGAGTAATCCTTTCTCAAACTCCCCTCCAGAGTACAATAATGCATGTTTTCTGCCACCTTTGAATTGAGATAAAATGAGTTTTTGCTATAAGTTCTTAATGTAATTGGTACTGTTGGATTCAGTACTACTTGGACTAGTAGCACGAGTACAATGAAGTACTTTTACTGTGTACTTTTTGAGTAATCCTTTGTCAAACTCCCCTCCAGAGTACAATAATGCATGTTTTCTGTCATCTTTGATTTGAGATAAAATGATTTCGTGCAATAAGTTCTTAATGATATTGGTACTGTTGGATTCAGTACTACTTGGACTACTATCAAAGGTACAATCAAGTACTTTTACTGTGTACTTTTTCAGTAATCCTTTGTCAAACTCCCCTCCAGAGTACAATAATGTATGTTTTCTGCCATCTTTGATTTGAGAAAAATGATTTTGTGCTATAAGTTCTTTATGTAATTGGTACTGTTGGATTCAGTTCTACTTGGACTACTGTCAAAGGTACAATCAAGTACTTTTACTGTGTACTTTTTGAGTAATCCTTTCTCAAACTCCCCTCCAGAGTACAATAATGTATGTTTTCTGCCATCTTTGATGAGAGATAAAATGATTTCGTGCAATAGGTTCAGAATGAAATTGGTACTGTTGGATTCAGTACTACTTGGACTAGTAGCACGAGTACAATGAAGTACTTTTACTGTGTACATTTTGAGTAGTCCTTTGTCAAACTCCCCTCCAGAGTACAATAATGCATGTTTTCTGCCATCTTTGATGAGAGATAAAATGATTTTGTGCAATAAGTTCTTAATGATATTGGTACTGTTGGATTCGGTACTACTTGGACTACTACCAAAGGTACAATCAAGTACTTTTACTGTGTACTTTGTGAGTAATCCGCTGTCAAACTCCCCTCCAGAGTACAATAATGCATGTTTTCTGCCATCTTTGATTTGAGATAAAATGATTTTGTGCTATAAGTTCTTAATATAATTGGTACTGTTGGATTCAGTACTACTTGGACTACTATCAAAAGTACAATCAAGTACTTTTACTGTGTATTTTTTGAGTAGTCCTTTGTCAAACTCCCCTCCAGAGTACAATAATGCATGTTTTCTGCCATCTTTGATGAGAGATAAAATGATTTAGTGCAATAAGTTCTTAATGATATTGGTACTGTTGGATTCGGTACTACTTGGACTACTACCAAAGGTACAATCAAGTACTTTTACTGTGTACTTTGTGAGTAATCCGCTGTCAAACTCCCCTCCAGAGTACAATAATGCATGTTTTCTGCCATCTTTGATGAGACATAAAATTATTTTGTGCTATAAGTTTTATCTAATTGGTACTGTTGGATTCAGTACTACTTGGACTAGTAGCACGAGTACAATGAAGTACTTTTACTGTGTACTTTTTGAGTCATCCTTTGTCAAACTCCCCTCCAGAGTACAATAATGCATGTTTTCTGCCATCTTTGATGAGAGATAAAATGATTTCGTGCAATAAGTTCTTAATGATATTGGTACTGTTGGATTCAGTACTACTTGGACTACTACCAAAGGTACAATCAAGTACTTTCACTGTGTACTTGTTGAGTAATCCCCTGTCAAACTCCCCTCCAGAGTACAATAATGCATGTTTTCTGCCATCCTTGATTTGAGATAAAATAATTTTGTGCTATAAGTTCCTAATGTAATTGGTACTGTTGGATTCAGTACTACTTGGACTAGTAGCACGAGTACAATGAAGTACTTTTACTGTGTACTTTTTGAGTAGTCTTTTGTCAAACTCCCCTCCAGAGTACAATAATGCATGTTTTCTGCCATCTTTGATGAGAGATAAAATGATTTCGTGCAATAAGTTCTTAATGATATTGGTACTGTTGGATTCAGTACTACTTGGACTACTACCAAAGGTACAATCAAGTACTTTTACTGTGTACTTTTTGAGTAATCCCCTGTCAAACTCCCCTCCAGTGTACAATAATTTATGTTTTCTGCCATCTTTGATTTGAGATAAAATGATTTTGTGCTATAAGTTCTTAATGTAATTGGTACTGTTGGATTCAGTACTACTTGGACTACTACCAAAGGTACAATCAAGTACTTTTACTGTGTACTTTTTGAGTAATCCTTTGTCAAACTCCCCTCCAGAGTACAATAATGCATGTTTTCTGCCATCTTTGATGAGAGATAAAATGATTTCGTGCAATAAGTTTTTAATGATATTGGTACTGTTGGATTCAGTACTACTTGAACTACTACCAAAGGTACAATCAAGTACTTTTACTTTACTTTTTGAGTAATCCTTTTTCAAACTCCCCTCCAGAGTACAATAATGCATGTTTTCTGCCATCTTTGATGAGAGATAAAATGATTTCGTGCAATAAGTTCTTAATGATATTGGTACTGTTGGATTCAGTACTACTTGGACTACTACCAAAGGTACAATCAAGTACTTTTCCTGTGTACTTTTTGAGTAATCCGATGTCAAACTCCCCTCCAGAGTACAATAATGCATGTTTTCTGCCATCTTTGATTTGAGATAAAATGGTTTTGTGCTATAAGCTCTTATTGTAATTTGTACTGTTGGATTCAGTACTACTTGGACTAGTAGCACGAGTACAATGAAGTACTTTTACTGTGTACTTTTTGAGTAATCCTTTATCAAACTCCCCTCCAGAGTACAATAATGCATGTTTTCTGCCATCTTTGATGAGAGATAAAATGATTTCGTGCAATAAGTTCTTAATGATATTGGTAGTGTTGGATTCAGTACTACTTAGACTACTACCAAAGGTACAATCAAGTACTTTTACTGTGTACTTTTTGAGTAATCCTTTGTCAAACTCCCCAGAGTACAATAATGCATGTTTTCTGCCATCTTTGATGAGAGATAAAATGATTTCGTGCAATAATTTCTTAATGATATTGGTACTGTTGGATTCAGTACTACTTGGACTACTACCAAAGGTACAATCAAATACTTTTCCTGTGTA